>CM024194.1:32751926-32888936 GCA_013435755.1 Amphilophus citrinellus
TGAAGATCTCCACTTACATGATACTGTCAGTGTGACTGAATCACTCCACTCTGTTGTTTTAAGCTGTGAACTTTTCATTCGGCCCTTACAGTGGTAGTTTCCACTGTTGTATGATGAAGCAGATCTAATCCTGTATTCATTTTGATTTTCAGGTTTTGTGTAGCTGTTTGTTTTCCATTCATAATCCCACTCAGTGTCTCCTCCATGGATCTCACATCTGACAGTGATCGTCTCTCCGACGTATATCTCAGTCCAGTTTGGATGCAGAGTCACAACAGCTTTGTTTGACACTGTTAATGTTCAAGAAAGAACAACAAGAACACATGAATGACAAAAAGGTTCAGCTGCCATCAGATGTAGAGCTTTGTGGGAAGTTCAATTTAAACTCACCAGTTGCTTCAATCCTCACTGACTGACTGTACTCTGTGTAGTAAACTGGGTCTCCTCTTCCTCCTCTGCACCTGTAGAGTCCTCCCTCTGAGACTCTGATTTGTTCATTTGAGAGGAAAACTGCATCCAGTGGGGTCACAAGTTCATAAGATTTCTCATCTCTGTACCAGTAGTATTTCCATCCTGATGATGATGATGGGTTCACAGAGCAGGTCAGGGTCACACTGCCCCCTACTGGAACAGCTGTGTTATCAGCCCTCAGTTCAGCCTTTGGTTTATAATCTGTTCAGTTTAGAACAAGAACAGAACAAGTTAATGAATCAGAACTGACAGGTAAACAGGTTGTTTATGAAGGAAGAAACCTGAAACACTTTAATTAAAAAAGTAAGACATTTAATATATTAAAGAATCAGGAAAAATACACATGGCCATGTGGGAACCCAGAGTAAGAGTGTGCACTCACTCTCTCTCTCTGAGATCGTGTTCCTGTCTAACCAAAACATTTTTATACTGACAGCCTCTTATCTAAACATAAACAATCTCTGGGTGCTACTAGTTGACCTTCGTCACTGAGTCTTGTTCAAGCTGGTTTTCATGACTCAGATTCATGTACGTCTTCTCTCCTGATGCTTTACTTATACGTCCTTGTGGCCGGTCCTCAAGATAAGATGCACTGAAACAGAAGTTAGTCTAGTACTTTCTGATCAGTTGCTCTCTTTCAAATGTATTATTTGTTTATTATTTGGTAGAGCCACTGTTTATTAATTTACTGGAGTTTACCTTTAAACATTTGTCCTTTATTCATTGAGTAAAAAATAATCCCTAACAAAACAATTTAAAGAACTGGATGGAAATATGTAAATGATCAAATATCAGGAAACCTTAATGATGAAACTGTAACAAACTGTGTCACACAAAACACTCTGAAACGCTCTTTTGAACAGCACTATGATTTTTGTTTAATTTGATGTATTTGCAATTAATTACATATGTGCACAGTTCAGATGTTATAATTAATGCATGACTGAGTTTATTGATCAGTAATGAGAATGTAACCCAGGTTAATATGATGTGAATTGTACTTTGGACATTTGAGAATTGTCTCTAAATGAGAATGAGCAGTTATAATTTCATTGCTGTTATTTTTTACATTTGTGTTTGAATTTTTCCTTTATTAAATGTATTAGTGACAGTAACTCAGAGCAACCACAACGCCACAAAGAAGGAAAGAAAACAGCAGCGAGAGCGAGCAGGAGAAACCTGAGTGAGAGGAAGAGATTAAACAGCCGAGCATGTTGGGATCAGAATTTGAATGTTTTTCTCTGTTGATTTTGTTCTTCCAGCCTTGTAATTCCATTCATCCTGGTGGTGTTGTCCTGCTAACTCACTGAGGTGTTACTGAGTGTTCCTAATCAGTCAGTCTGCAGGTCTAGAGAGTGAACCAGCACAGACAGCGTCCAACAAAATGAGGTCATATTGTAGTCTGCAGTTCAGAGTTCATTAAGTGATAAAGATGCAGTGTGTGTTCCTCCAGACTCTTTAACTAAAACCTGAAACCTCTAGAGATTCATTTCAAAAATAGATAACATGCTAAAAACAACTGAAGTAACTGCATCATATGTTGGTGCAACAGGTAGTACTACACATGTACAATAAAAATAATAAAAATACAGAAGAGCAATCAGAGGATTGAACTTTTTTCTTAGTGGATGTGGTGGAGCAGCTGAAACAGCTTCAGCATTTGTTCTGCTCTTCATGTATCAGAGCTGTACAGCAGAGAAGTTACTCTGATATGTTTCACTCTCTTCACTGTGAATAAAAAGCTGCTTTTCAGGTTTTTTGCTGTCAAACTGAAAACAAAACATTTCACTGAGCAGCACAAAGAAGCTACAAAGCTGGAAGAAAAACAAGTGTTTTCACTGACTTTGATCAAACAGATAAAATGGATGAAAGATCTCCAACTTACATGATACAGTCAGTGTGACTGAATCACTCCACTCTGTTGTTTTAAGCTGTGAACTTTTCATTCGGCCCTTACAGCGGTAGTTTCCACTATTGGATAATGAAGCAGATCTAATCCTGTATTCATTTTGATTTTCAGGTTTTGTGTAGCTGTTTGTTTCCCATTCATAATCCCACTCAGTGTCTCCTCCATGGATCTCACATCTGACAGTGATCGTCTCTCCGACGTATATCTCAGTCCAGTTTGGATGCAGAGTCACAACAGCTTTGTTTGACACTGTTAATGTTCAAGAAAGAACAACAAGAACACATGAATGACAAAAAGGTTCAGCTGCCATCAGATGTAGAGCTTTGTGGGAAGTTCAATTTAAACTCACCAGTTGCTTCAATCCTCACTGACTGACTGTACTCTGTGTAGTAAACTGGGTCTCCTCTTCCTCCTCTGCACCTGTAGAGTCCTTCCTCTGAGACTCTGATTTGTTCATTTGATTGTAAAACTGCATCCAGTGGGGTCACAAGTTCATAAGATTTCTCATCTCTGTACCAGTAGTATTTCCATCCTGATGATGATGATGGGTTCACAGAGCAGGTCAGGGTCACACTGCCCCCTACTGGAACAGCTGTGTTATCAGCCCTCAGTTCAGCCTTTGGTTTATAATCTGTTCAGTTTAGAAGAAGAACAGAACAAGTTAATGAATCAGAATCATTTATTATTAATCTCAGGCTCACAAATGTCAGCAAATTCCTGGAGGAAGACTGCTGAAACTCTCGGAATGGACGTGAAGGAATGAAGAACGTGAAAAAACAGGGACAAATATGTTTGCAGCCAAAAAACTGAGCACAAAGAGCGAGGACCAAAACACACCAGCAGCGAACACAAGGTAATTAACACACACACAAATGTTATGTTGTGCTATTGCATGTAAAGGACACAAGATGGAGCTGTGACTGTGTATGGTAAATGATGCTGCATGATGGGGAACTAAGAAGAGAACGGAAGAAAGTAAAATGAGGAACTGAAGCTGATCCACGTGTGATGTCGGTTATTCTTACTATTTCAACATAGCAACAACACAATATTGGCGACGAGGATGACTATTTCTGTGCCTTTACCTGCTCCATTCATGCCTTGCCCGGGGGAACTAGCGATAGCATTTCAGACATGGCTAAAGATGTTCGACAACTACATGTTGGTGATAGCGGCGTCAGAGGATGGCTGGCCCGATGCTAGAAAGCGCGCGGTTCTACTTCATGCCCTGGGAACGGAGGGCCAAAGGCTTTTCTACACCCTGCCGAATACCGGAGACACCTTTGCTGCTGCTGTTACTGCCCTAAAGGAACATTTCGTACCGAAGGTGAACGTTGTTGCTGAACGTTACAAGTTTCGACAAAGAGCAAAGAGACCGGATGAGACGGTAAATCAGTTCCTAGCTTCTTTACGGGAGTTGGCTGCTGCATGTGATTTTGGCAAGATGGAGGATCAAATGCTACGTGATCAGCTGATCGAGCAAGTTCCTAACACTGGCATAAGAGACAGATTGTTACTTGAACCGGACCTAACACTTGCTAAAGCTACTACCTTGACGTTGCAAATTGAAAGTGGATTAAGAGATGCGAACGTTCTCTCTGATGCTACTGCTGCTGGCGCTTCCGCTCCGGTGCGGCCATCCAGTAGCAATCAAAGCAGAGCCGCTGCTGAGATAGGAAGAAGAAGCCGCCGGATCATGCTCCTGCCACTGCTCAAGCTGCCAGTAATCGTCGTTCCTGCTTCCGTTGTGGATCTTCCAACCATCTTGCTAACAGACCTTCCTGCCCTGCTGCTAAAGCAACCTGCAACAAGTGTGGTAAAGTAGGACATTTTTCTCGAGTATGCCGTTCAGCCCAAAAGGAGGTACATGAGGTCATCATCAATGAGCCCACAGTCCTTTACATGAACAATACAGTGCAAGATAAGATCCTCTGCACAGTTCAAGTGACTGTTAATGGACAATGCAAAGATGTTGAGCTGATTGTAGATACAGGCTCATCTGTGTCCTTTATACCAGAGAACATTTATCGCACCTTATGCTCAGAGTGTGTCCTAACTGAACCTACATTTGCTCTTGTTACCTATGCAAAAGAGAAAATTTCTGTAAAAGGGTGCTTAAAACTTACTGTTTCTCATGGTAATCATTCTACTGCAGGTACTCTAGTTGTGGTTGACTCAGGTGCTGCTCTCCTTGGCTTAGATTTGTTTCAGGCATTACACATGAAACTTGACGGTCGAATAGTTGTTACTACTATTACTCCTCTTACCTCTACTGTTCAACCTGCTGTGCCAAAGACTGTACCAGAAAATGCCCCAGAAGTGTCAGTTCAGGAAGTAGGCTACACTAAAAACTTCATACACAAAGTATGCACACTGCCAAATGTTGTTCCAGTGCAACAAAAACTCAGGAGACTTCCATTTTCAGTGAGACAAGCTGTTTCAGAGGAACTCAAAGATCTTGAAGATAAGGGCATCATTGAGCGTATTGATGCTTCTCCTTGGGTTTCTTCCATAGTCGTGACACAGAGGAGAGATGGTGGGAAACCACGCATGTGTGTTGATTAGGGGTGGGACTTTAACGCATTAATTTCGATTAATTAATTACGGGGAAATTAACGAATTAAAAATGTTAATGCATTTTAATCGCACTTTGCACCGTGGAACTTTTCTCAGTGCACGCATACAGATTATATCTATGCACAATGTCCAAATTCAGGCACCGCATCCTTCGAAGGACCAGGCCCACGTAGACCGGGTCCTTCGCAGCCCACGAAGACCGCAAAGGGAGGAAGTGAGCGGCTAGCCTTCATATTTGTGTCACCTGCCCTCACCTCTGCGTAGCTCATGTCACCTAGCAACCATGAGTGTGAAGCACAGCTGTGTAAAAGCAGCTGGTTAAACGGAGAACGAACTTTTTCTCCTTTTTGTGGTTTAATTTTAAGTCTTTAATTCAAAATAAGCTGTTAAAACAAGCATAACAACATCAAGGAATACAGCTGAGCTAATGATTAATTTCCAACTATATTAAGTGAGACATTAATGTTGAATAAAACTATCCAGTTATGATGCTTAACTTTAATTTCAGGAGTTTGCTTATCACAGGAGTACTTCCACCCTTCATTAGTCTGTGTAGCAGACTGGTGGGAAAATAAACAAAATTTTGAAGTTTAAGCTTATGTATATTGATTCATTCATCAACCAAACTTAAATTAATATTTATCATGTTAAATATTGAAATGTGATTTAAATTTGATTAATTTTGATTAATTAATTACAAAGCTTCTAATTAATTCGATTAATTTTTTTAAACGAGTCTGACCCCTAATAAAAACAGATAATTGTGTAAAGTGTTCAGAATGTAAAGCAGTGGTTCCAAAGTCAAGAGTGCTGCAGCCCACTTAAAACCCAGAAAATCCCATGATTATTTTCTAAATGTATAACAAGTGCTGATTTATGGCTGAATTGTGTTAAACTCAAAAAGATTGTTAAAAAAATGAATGGGTTCTTCTTTCACCCACAATGAAATTTGTTTTGGTGATTTAAAGATGAACAAAGGGGAAAAACTGCTGCTTTGATTTTTCTTTGTGCTCTCAGTGAGTTTAATGCTTTTGAGTTTAGAGCAAAATAAAACTAAATATGACTTGCTAAATAATTTGGGTCCAAGCACCAAACAAACATTTAGTAACCCTGTATGTGAAACATTAGACTTCCTTAAAAGAAAAACTCCACAACAAGCCCAGTGTGGCCTCCTGATAGAAACCCATGGAGGCATCAAGGAGTGAAAGTAAAAGTACTGTGAAGTATGTCGTCCTGTCTTCTTCTGACCTGTGTTGGACTGATCTCCCTGACCTAGCCGCTGATGAACTCTACATCTTATCAGAACTGTTAGCTGAGGAGGGAGTTTGAGTCAGCCCCACAGTAGCCCGCCCCCTCCCCCCCGCCTCCGCTGGCTCCCCTGTCCATCCCTCCCCACCCTAGTGCTCCCATGCTATATGTTTCTGCTCTATCGCAGAGGTTTTTTGTAACCTTATACTGTGTATGTGCATATGTATACAAAGTATGAGATGATTTTTTTCCTCACTCATCCCTATATGTTTTCACTATTGTTTCTGTCTTTTTAATGGCAGCGCCTCCAGAAGGGGGGCAGCATGGCCACAGTTCACCTATCTCCCCATGTTTGTTCTGTTTGTCTTCTTGGATGGGTGTTCTGTTAACTGTAATTTCCCCATTGTGGGATCAATAAAGTATCATCATCAAAAAAAAGTACTGTAAAACTGCTGTGGGGCCTGTATGGGCTAACCCACAGGGTGGCAATGAGCTTTTTCTGTGGGGTACCAGCAGTAATAATATATTGACTAGACTGGTTGGTGCTTGTCTGTAAACAATGGAGGAAATGAATGATGCTACTTTCCCACCGCCGAGGAACCGGTTCGCGTGCCAGTGCTCGTGCTGTTCCCAGTGAACCGGCGAAACGCTTAAGAACGGCCCGCGTTTCCACCGCCTTTCTGTGAACTGCTCCTTTACGTATGAGTGTGGGCGGGTCCTCGTCCGGACACGGAAGCCGAAGCGCACACACGTGGGAGAACACGCTCCCCCTTTTTTGTGCTGCAAATACGTTTTACGGTCCAAACCAAACTACTGCAGCATCTGTGTGCAGCACAGAGGGAAACACAGACAGCGATTAGAGCAAGACGACAAGTACGCACTTTGTGTCCTTTTATCTGTGATATGAACTGATACAAAGCAGCAAGTTCAGCCTTAGAGCCCAACCTAACGGTGGGAAAGTAGCATGAGTGTGTTCTAAAGTTTGAGAGAAACTCTTGTTCATCGTGACTGTGTAACCACTTTTGTGTATTCTTGTGACACTCTTGTGCTTTATTTAAATGCTTGTTTTGGATAAATAAACTATCTGCTAACAGAGCAACACTCCTGAAAGGACCAACATCAACTTCTCTCACTCAGAAACATCATGGAAGCAAATTTACTGTGAAATTCTGCACAGCAGGAAGGATTCAGCAGCATCGGGTTGTTTTTATCAGTAAATTGTGTTTATCAGTAAACAGCTGTGAAAACTAATTACTAAAATTCACTCAAATAATAAACTAAGATTTTTCTTTCAGCACTGCCAGAGTAGAGCTTCCAAATGCTTTGCTGTTTATTCAAACCTGATAAAACCTCTCAGCTTTGCTCAGACATTATTGCTGCAGTCTCTCATCCTTCTCACAACTTTATCAGGTCCATATAGATTTTACCCAAAGTAGAGCTCAATAAAGTCAGAACAGAAAGACGCCTTTGGAACCACACAGCTTCTTCTTGGACCTTCTTGTGTATATATTAATAAACAGGTTTGTTTAGAAGTCCAGTGATACATCAGGCATAAAGCATACTGCTTTTTAATTTCATTATTAACAGAGATTCAAAGACATTCACTTTTTAAGGAGATTTTTTTCTGAGAGGTGAGGGTACAAACTAAAGTGTATGTTCCTCCTGCCTATACAGCCCCACAGTTCACCCACAGCTACCCACAGTGGGCCCATGTTTGCTGAGACTCCAGGAAGCAGGTTCAGATAAAATTCTGAGTTTGTTCACAATGGAAAGGTGAGTTTTTTGGGGTTTTTTTATCATAAATTAAAAAATGAAATAAAATCAGGGAAATCTTTCTCCTAAAAGTAAGTAAATGTTAAAAACTAAGAACTAACTGAGCTGCAGTGATAAACTCCACATTTGCAGCCACTGAGCTGAAGAAACTGAGATAATTACATTTGAATTAAACTTTTCATGAAACTAATAAAATCCTTTTCTTTCACAGATGTTTCACTCTGAGTGATTAATGTATATTTTATAACTACATTAAATAAATTAAACCAGCAGAGTGACTGAAAACAAACAGGTGTGCACAAATTTAAACTGTAAGACTGAACATCAACACATGAACACACAATAACATGTAAACAACTTCAGTTTCTCAGATTTTAAATATTATAAAGAAGTTTTATAGTCAAATATTCCAGTATTTACTGATTTCTTCATCTTTATATTTCCATATTTACACATTTATGATCATATAATCTGTGAGTTGTCAGGTAGCTGTTGTTTCCTAACAATGCTGTTAAACCTCCAATGATGGATTCAAAGCTGGAGATCGCTCATAAAGTGATTATGAGGTCATGAATGGTGAGTAATACACCACCTGCTGGTGTGTTCTGAGCCTGTGAGCCTGAGCTCAGGGCTAATGAACCCATGACTTACAGACACACGTTGCTGATCAGTCAGAGCAGAAGAGCAGCAAAGGTCACGTGTAAAAATACAGCCAAGTGAACTTGAACTGGACACTTGTCTGTATTTTCAGTGTCAGAGCCATTAATACCTGTACACACTTACAGATTTATTTACACATTTACAAACATTATTGCACACACACAGATTTGAATACACACACACAAATCTACACACTCAGTATCAAAATGACAGAAAATATAAATATGGATGTTTATGTGTGCATATTTCTTGTCCATTCTTCCAGTGGAATCATAGACATAAAATATGTCAGTGCATAAATGAGTGGAGTGCAGAGATGTGAAGGCTAAATGACTTGAATTAAAGCGAGCTCTCACAGCTGATCAGTCTAAAAATGTAAAGAAACAAAGAAGCGAAACACAAGGATGCAAGTAAGTGTGCACAGATGCTTTGACAAAGACAGAAACGATGCAGCAGGACTGTTTATACATGACTGGGACCAAGAAACAGGTGAAAACAGTCAGGAAGAAAATTAACACAAAGCATGAAAGAAAACCAGCCTTCAAAATAAAGAAGAAATAACCAAAGGAACACTAAACAGGAAAGACAACAGAAACAGGAAGAAGAGAGAAAGATGAGACAGACAAACAGACACTGAAACGCTGAAGGAAACTAAAACTATGATTCATAAAACTCAAATCATCAGCAGAAAAACCATAAAGTAAAAACAAGAATCAAAGCTTCAGTGAAGTCACAGTGAATAAACCCACATTCTGCTACAAAGAAACCAAACCAGGAAACACAAACATGAAGATAAACATGAAGGTGACACTCAGACAGGCAGCACACCATGTTACTGTAAATATCTGAGAGTGTAAGAATTCATAATAAGACTCATTAAAATCTTCAGTCGGGAATTGACAGACCTGTGGTTGAGTCTGTTTTCCCATTTAAATCAGTCACATTTAGCTTGTGGTCATCTTGCTGTCCTGTAAATAATAAATAAATTCATCCTCTTCCACTTATGCTGTTCAAGGTCACAGGGGGGTGGAGCCTATCCCTGCTGTCACAGGGTAAAAGGCAGAGCCCTGCGACAGGCTGGGCCTGTGTCAGCCCAACTCAGTGAGTGTGAAGAAATAAATAAATAAAATAAAATGCCAGAAAATCTGTATGAAGGTAACAGACTCTCATGTAAGCTCAGAGCAGTACTTATTTAAAATATTTCCTTTTTGGTATTTACTTTAATTATTCACCCGTGTCACTTTTTGAGAGCTAATAGAAGAAAATACACTGAGGTAGGCAGCAGCATGTCAATATAAGTGAGACAGTCTGCACTAAACACAGTCCTGCTGTAATCAGTTAAACCTGATTCACCGCCTCCTGGTGAATCAGTACTGTGATCTGTTAAGATGGTCACATAAACATGAAAAGAAGATCAGTCTGTACGAAGACAACAAACTGCAGTAAAAATACAGTTTGAGTAATGGCTGAATGAAACATCTGCTCAAGCAGTCACACTCTTAATATGATCATTTTAACATTTTAACCAATAAATTCAATGAAATTGATGTCATGTAGGAATCAGATATCATTATATGGAATAACAGCGACATGTATAAGTTGGAAGAAAAATGTGTTTTTACCTTCAGCATTTCCATAGATGACTGTACGGAGCATTAAAATAAAGAATAAAACTTCATCAGACATCATGTAACAAAATCAATTTTAAAAAGGCTTTTTTTAAAGATACATTAACACATGAACAGTAATCATCAACTTTCTGTGCTCGTATTTATCAAACAGGCTCTAAAATAACTAAAACAACTGTAACACAGTGTGTAACTGTAAGTGATGCAGAAAGCAGCAGTGTATCAAACATTTTGTTTAAACCATCACAAAAATCACAAGTATGCTTTGTTCAAGCTCTCAGGTAAACAGGTTAAAGCAGTGATACACTGTAATTCTCACAGATGAGAAACATTTTCATTAATCGGTGCCATTCAAACAATGTCAGAAGTGAACTTACAGAAAAACCCCATCATGCAGAGCAAAGAGTGCCCCATGGTCACATCCAGCCCTGCTGCACTCAGACCCACAACTGATCTCAGAGTTTAACTTTGAACAATAAGAAATGCAGAACAAAGAGAAGCTACATTTAGTGTAGACGAGAGTTTTTCTCCAACTTCTTCTGATTGGTCTCTCTGAGCTTCCTTCCCTTTCACACAGCCTCAAACAGCTCCTGTAGCTTTGACTGCAGCCGTGGGTGACAGGTTTACATTTCCTGTCCACTGCAAACATAGAAGCTTGTTTCTTGTGTTGTTTTCTCTATGATACACAAAGGAGTTCTGCTGCTTCAAGTCAGGAGACATATTTTGCCAGATTATAATTTTCACCATTTTCTTCTTTAAAAACTCTGATGTGATTTTTGCAGCATCCTGTGGATCATTATCATGCTGCAATATTCCTCTTCTGGCAGGTCTCTGGAGACTGGGAGTCACTGGGAGTCACTGGGAGTCATCTTATCAGCCAGTGTTTTGGTATATCCACAGGCATTCATGGTGCCATCTATAAATATCATCTCCCCAACATGTATTGTGCTCCCAGCATTCATCAAGTTTCTGATCATCTTCTTTAGCAAAGTTTAGTCCTGCAGTTGTTTTATTCTTGTACAGACTGATGTTATGCAGTGACCTTTGAACTGTCTGACTGCTCCAAGAAACTCAGTTTTTTTCGGTCTGAAGTACTTGTGTGTCTCTTTTCTCAGTGCTGGTCAAACTTAAATTGCATTTTCCTCAGCATCATCTTAAGAGGACAGCTCTTATTAGAAGTTGTTCAGTACCTCCTGATTACTGCTGCAGTTTTATAACCAGTAAAACCAGTAATGTCTTTTAATGCATTTGTTTTTTCCTTATGATTGTTTGTTGAAATTCATCCTTCAGGCTGCATAAAAACATGAATATTTGATTTTACTGTTATCTCTAATATTCTCATGCAGTACTACAGTAAAAAAAAGGCTCCTTTGAGCTCAGCATAGATCTATAAATGTTCCCACCTTGTGGTGGGGTTTGGCTGAGACCGAAACACAGGAAATGACTCATAAAGCTGATAGTTTGAAGCCAAACAGACAACAAATGAAGAAAACCGTGTGTGTGTGTGTGTGTGTGTGTGTGTGTGTGTGTGTGTGTGTGTGTGTGTGTGTGTGTGTGTGTGTGTGTGTGTGTGAGAGAGAGAGAAGGGGGGGGGGGGGACGGGACACAGCTGCCAGCCACCATCTCACTGTCTCTCAGCTTTACTGGTAATTAATAAATAAATATATAAATAAATATAACAATAATTTAGCAAGTTAGTTGTACAAAAAACATGATGTCAGGATGTTTTTGTTAAGTTGTGTATCTTACACAATTATATATTATAGGAATTATCTTTATTTTTACTCATGTTGCCATGGTACCTTAAAAACCTGATGCATATTGCAACAAACCATGCATTACTTTATTGTGTCACACAGTTACACAGCACACAATTTTTAGTTCCTCTTTCCACATAATGAGGTTTCATAAGAATAGGACATCACCACATTCACACCAGAGCTAATGTGTTTTTAGAAAGCATCAAGTTTCATGTTCTGTAGAAGATGTGTAGCCTGGTTTTAGTTTAACTTTAATACCTTTAAATAGTTAATGTAGCTTTTAAAGCACAGTCTCTGTAAGAAACTGAATGTTCTTCCTCATTTCAGTTCTGAGGGCTGATGAAAAAAAAAAAGAAGAGATCATTGAGGTTTCTTTAAGTGCAGAGAAGCCTGCAGCTATGTGGGAACTCACAGTTATACCACACAAAAATATTCACACATTATTTTCCATCAGTCATGTCTTTTTAAGGTTTGGTCCTTCCTGTCATGTTCTGAACTGCAGGTCAGTGACCATGAAGTGAATGTCTTCATAACACAAAATGAATATAAACTTAACATCAGACAATAAATCAAACTCAATGTAACCAAACAGTCTGCAAACAATAGTTTTACATCATGTTAACATTTCTTACAGCTCTAATAGATTTATGTTTTATTCAGACCTGCATTGTTTTTCATGGCCAGCAGGGGGAGACTCCTCTGGTTGAAGTCTAACCCTTTTAGAAAAGAGCTCTAATGCTTCATTCATTCACAAATCGGACCGCCATGGCCTCCACCTGCTGCCCAATCCACACTGCACCAGACATATGTTTTTATTAACAGTAAAAATCTGTCATTCAGCATCATCTTCTGTACTGTACAGCATTATCTGACCTCACTGCTGATTTTATTTTGTTTCAGCTTTGCACTTAAGCATAATGTTACCATGAGTCAGAGTGCTGAACTACACACAACACAGAGACATGAATGTTCACTGAAAGTTACTTTTAACTTACAGCGAGTGGTGGTCAAAAACAGGCAAAAAAGACAACATATGGTGCACATACCAAGCTAATCAGCATAGTAGAAGCTGAAGGGTCAGAATCAGAATCTTTATTGTCATTTTCCCAAATGAAGCTCGGTATAACTGTCCTTCTGTTCCAGATGGGTCAGGGTTGTGTGGAGGGCTGTGGTGGGGTTTTGCACCATAACATTTTTGTTATCAATACAAGGCCATGCCTTTAATTTATTACTCCACATTTCACTATTCCACTCTGCTGGGTAGGAAGCTTTCTTTACAAAAACTGTATCGCCATCTCTGCCTTTGTCTTTAGTCTCATTTTTGTCATCTCTCATCATCTCTTCCTGTTCATCAGATAGTAACGTGTCTCTCACCTCAGTGTTCTTGCTGCATGTGTTGTCTCCTCTCCCTCTCCACTTCTTTCCCTGCAGAATGGTGGCTCTCCCTCTCTCTCACTGAGATGCCCCCTGTCTCCCTCACCTTCTCTGGTGTGGTTCAGTAATGTAAAATCAGTGGTCAGAGGGTGAATGTCTGAATCTGAATCAATTTATTATCATTACATGAAACATGTAACAAAAAGAAGTTCCAGCACACCCATCCAAAAAGACAATCAAATCAAACAAACAGAGGTGATAAGAGTCTGCGGCCTTGCAGCCATTCGGAGGCGCTGCCGTTTTACAAAGATAAGAGGGAAACAAAGCAAAACGATAGGACAGGTGAGGAAAAAAATTCATCTCATATTTTGCCCAGTGGGGGCACCGTATCAGGTTGAAAAACCTCTGCATAGTAAGCACATATAGCATATAGCATGGGAGCACTAGGGTGGGGAGGGGCAGGGATGGAAGGAAACCAGCAGAGGTGAGAGGGTCGGGTTACTGTGGGGCTGACTCAAACTCCCCCCTCAGCTAACAGTTCTGATAAGAGGTGAAATGTTCATCAGCAGCTTGGTGTAGGGATATCAGTTCACACAGGTCAGAAATAGGACAGCGGGGGCATAGACCAGAGGTCACCAATAGGCCGACCTCGGTCCAGATCTGGACCGAAATTATGTCTCATGCGGACCCGAACCTGATACCAAAACAGAAATGACCACTTAAAATCTTGTTGAGTGCTCTCTGGTTTACCGGCGCAGCTTTTATGGTCCTTACGGTAGCGGTGAAGCATCCAAGGAAACCCACTGACCAATTGCATGTGAGTTTGGCCATACCACGTGATACCACCAAGCTGGTCCCTGCTAGCCGGGAAACTGTAACAAACAGGGTTATTATAGTTAACGAAAACAAACAAAATAATGAAAACTGAAACTGAAAAAACATTTTTGTTAACTGAATTAAATAAAAACTATAATTAAAAGGAAAAAATGATAACTAAAACTGTATTGTGAGTTTACAGAACTAACTGAAACTATAGATAAAAATAACCTTTGTTTTCGTTTTTTTATTTAAAACCCTTGTAGATTGATATGAAATCATTTTTTTCCACTCTAGCAGTTAAAGCTGGGAGCGCCATTGGGCAACTGTGTGTGTGCTCACCATGCTGGTCCTCCAACAGCGGTCTGCCAAGAAAGCGACAGAATCCCATAAAGGGGTTTCTCGTCAGGTCCACACAGCCCGCAACATTGTGATTAACCTGTTCAGTCCTGGTGTGTTTCTGGCTACTTTTGACCGCAGTGTTTGAATTTATCAGTCAGAGAATAACAATCAGGAATAATAATCAAAGCATCAATATAAGGACTCACAAATGTCAGCAAATGTCACAAATGTCAAACTGCTGAAACTATCGGAATGGACGTGAGGGAATGAAGAAAGTGAAAAAACAGGGACAAATATGTTTGCAGCCAAAAAAACTGAGCACAAAGAGCGAGGACCAAAAAAAACACCAGCACCACAAGGCAGTTAACACACATAATCCAGCTACACAAGCATAAATGTGGACATGAGGTCGGACACTTCTGTAGGTTGTGTACAGAGGCTGCAAAGACCCTACAAGTCTAATTAGGAGCATCTAACCAAGCTAGCTCCAAAACAGAAGCAGCATCAGGTGGTGAGAACATCAGGATGCAGCTGGATTTGAGCTTTGTCTCTTTCGAAGAGTTTTTGTCAAACATTTGCTGCTTTCTGATGTTACACACCGCATGCAGGTGTTGTTATATGGAGATAAAACTAAGTATTAAACCAAAAATCAAAACCCTGGTTCACACCTGCTTGGTACCTGTCATCGGCCTGGATGAGATGTCATTGTGAAAGCGTCCTGAAGGATATCTTCGTCTCCCATGAATTGGATTTCCTCTCTGTGACTTAGACCTAGCTGAATGTCGGTGAGCCAGTGCTTTCACGGAACTCCTACCGAATGATTGCTGCTTGGCAGAAGTGGAGAAAAGACAGATTGCAGGTCTCCTTTCAAATTCTGAAATACTGTTGGTATCACTGTCAACTGTGAAAGAGGTTAGGACTAAATATTTCTCAACTATTGTTGTCTCAAATTGTCACAAGCCTCGTGTTTTGTTTAAAATCATCAGTGTCCTAAATCCACCACAGTCTGACTGTATCGAAGTTTCTTCTAATGTCTGTGAAAGATTTTTGCAATTCTTTATCAATAAGGTCACCACTACAAGGGCTCTTATTTCTCCTCTTGCGAATGACCCCTCAGTCTTTCTCCTGTTCTGCTCTTTTTGACTCTTTTAAGTCTGTAACTTTGGAATTTCTACAGGAGATTGTTGGTCAGTTGAACACTGGAACACTTCCCACTCCTACTCAGTGACACAATTACTTAAATCTTTAGATGACATTAAGTCATGGATGGCTCAAAATTTCCTAAGTTTCAATAAGAAGAAAACAAAGGTGATGGTTTTTGGTACCAGTTCTGTGATTGTGATTGTTTTGTGAACAATTTTGGTACATCTGGGCTCTCAGACACAGTAGCTCAAGCCAACAATCATAAACTTAGGAATAAAAATAGATCCTGACATGAAATTTGATAGCCACAAGCTTTTTTCACCTGAGGCAGCTGGCCAAAATAAAGCCAATTCTCCAGAGGCGAGACTTTTGAACAGTAATCCACACCACTGTTACCACTCGGCTGGATTATTGTAATGCACTTTATATGGGGTTTAGCGGATCCTCTATTGCTTGCCTTCAACTGGTGTAGAAAGCTATTGGGTGGCTTTTAACTAGTGTCTGCAAACATGAGCACATTTCACCTGTTTTAGCTTCACTCCACTAAAACAGGTGAAATGTGTTTTCTGGCCTACCGGTGTTTTCTTAAAATTCTCTCATTTGCTTTTAAATCTCTAAATTGACTTGCCCTGCCTGATCTCTCTGAGCTGCTACAGTCCTACCCTCCCACCCAGTTACTCAGGTCAGCAGACCATGCACTTCTGTCGGTGGCTAAAACTAGGTTTGAGCTCGGGGAGACTGGGCTTTTGTCGTGGCAGCACCAAATCTCTGGAATGATCTGCTGCTACATGTTAGTCAGGCCTCATCACTCGAGCACTTTAAATCACTTTTAAAAACTCATCTCTTTTCTTTGGCTTTTAACACTAAGTAAAATGCTGAGTCTGTGAGCCACGTTTTTACATTTTTTGTGTCTTTCACATGTTTTATGAATGCCTTAGGTATTTTATGCATTTATTGAGTTGATTTGTGTATTTTATTGTTTTATTGTAACAATGTGGGTGATTTTAAAGCACTTTATTAATAAAGTTGGAATTGATAGGATTGGTGTGTTTTACATGCTTCAGCATGATGCTTACCTGCTGAAAGTAATGAGGCAGAACAGAGTGAATCGAAACATTTGTTCTTTGAATCACATTAATCTGTATTTAGGAATCGGATGTTCATATTTTAGATTTGCTCAAGTCAAAAGAAGGAAATGAAAAACAGAAAAGCTGCTGTGTGTGTCACAGTGTGAGTGAAGAGAAAGTCTGCAACAGAGAGCTCTATTTATGATCGCCCCACTGCCTCCTACTGATCATTCTGGGTATTACAGCACTATAACTCATCCATAATAACAGAATAAACTCTTGACAGTCCAAAATATTTGCCAGTTCAAGCTGACATAAAAGTGTGCTTCTTCATAAATTCATAAACCACATGAATAAATTATCACCACATTTCTTGTGTGTGTGTGTTCGGTTCCCTCTCAAAGAAAACTGTATCACAACATCACACACAAGCTTAGTTCTACATTTACATTTAATTGTGAGTTCTCAGTTTCCCACAGACATTAAAAACACATCTTCTACCTCCTCTGATACACATGTGTTCATTTTATACTCATGGCCACCTTTTAGTGTCACAGAGGGGTTGATACTTTCTCTGGATGAATGAAACTGCTACAAAGAGGAAACACAAACAAACTTTGCACAGTGATGTTGTTGTTTACACAGTACAACTCATAACCATTCTGTAATTATTCATTGATACTCTGTCAAATTACCACTTCCTTCCACTTCACGTACAAATTCATCACATTTTGGTTTCTAACCAAACTTGTTCTTTGGGCACAGTTACAGCTATATTTACAACAGACGGGGATTTTTTGGCTTCTTCAACTCACTGTGACTAATGACAGACTGAAGTCAAAGTCTTCATCCTTTATCATCACAGCTCTGAGAAATATTTAACACCAGGCCAAGCAGATACATTTGCTCCAATAACACTGGTCAAAAAAAAAAAAAAAAAAAAACTTTGTCTACTACCTGAGGAAAAACAACTGATTTTTACTAATTTGGGTATGCTGATTCAAAACAGAAAACAGAATTTCTCTAGCATGTCAGGATCTTGAGTTATGTAACTATGCCAATAAATGTCAATTGCCAAACTTGGTGCAAGGTTGAGTCCCGGCCTGTTGCCATTTGCCACGTGTCTTCCTCCATTTCTCCTCCCTGCTTTCCTGTCTATCTCCACTGGAAAACTTTCATATAAGGCCAAAAAATATCTAATATCTAAAAATATCTACAAAAAAAAGACACAGATACCAAAATCAATCATATGAGGAATCTCAGATTAATACAGTTCACAATTAGTCTGCCTAAGCAGTTCAAAAGTGTGACAAACACTCAAAAGAAAAAAAAAAGTGTGACAAACACTCAAAAGAAAAAAAAAAGTGTGACAAACACTTGCTCCTGTGCTTCACAGAAGTTTCACGCTGTAGAAACCAGTAGTCACCTATCATGTTTGTGTTATAGCGCCCCTGGTACCTGGTCTCCATTTCAGATCTTGATGGAACCTTTCTCCATGTTCATCGCTCACATCACCCAAATTGGGTGGAAAGAAGTCAAGATGAGGGTGAAGGAAGTGAATCTTAAGTGACGTTCTGCAATCCACGCATTTGAATATGAGCATGTCATCAACTAATTCTTCATAGTTTGTGGCTTTGTGGTTGCCCAAGAAATTCTGTACCACCTGAACAAATGATTCCCCTGCTCTTAGTTCAAGGGGTCTGAGCTCAGATGCAAAGTCTTTGTCTCTAATAAGTTCACGGACTTGGGGTCCATCAAAGATTCCAGCTTTAAGCTCAGCATCACTTTGGACTGCCCCAGAAACACTATTCCATCAATTGATGCATCACTAAAACTTTGTTTTTATCTATTGACAGATCAAAGCAGTCACTATAAGAAACTGCAAATTTCTGGCATTGTTGATCCTCAAAATTGGCAGTTAAACTTTAGTTGATTTAATTTTAATGACCATATTTGGATTCAGCACCCCCAAAATCACCCAAATTATTGCTAAATTCTGTTCACTTTCAAAATTAGGAAATCTTAGCACATGCTACATTTGCATGAGAACGTGAGAAGCGCCAGTACAGCAATACATTAGCTAAATATTAACGTGAATAACTGAAGAACCGGATGTGCTAGAGAAATTCTGATTATAGATTTGGAATCAGCATACCTCAAATGCCTTATATCAGGTATTTGTCTCCAGGTAGCAAAATCATTGTTGACCAGTGTAATGAATAAATGACTAAACTGCGCCCTCTGTTGACCACCAGCTCTAAACACAACCCAGTGATTATATTTGAGAGGTGTGTTTACAATGAGAAATGTGGAGAATGACGAGGATCTGACCAGTTTGGAAGCTGCAGGAAGAAATCTATTTATATATGATTTTGTGGGCAGAGAGAGTAACAGTTTAATGAATTCTTAAATCTCATATGTATAAACATTTACAGCATATCCATGCACAGACCTGAGATAAAGTACCTCAGAGAACCTCTGTTAAACAATAACTTGACGTCTCTTTGATACTAAACTGATGTCCTGCAGTCATGCTGTCACTCTCATGTCTCTCAAAAAAATGGTGACAAAAATGAACCATTCTTCATTTTATATTGAAGTTTTCCTTTTTGGAGTTGAAACATTGAATATTTAGAGTTCAAAGAAAATCAGCTATTAGGCTCCAACTGTTTATTGGTGTTGCAGGTTTTTAATATAGTTTCTTTGTAAAGAAACAAAGGGGTGAGCACAGGATTATCAGTGGACAGTCTGACTGTGATGAATACTTTGAAAGGAAACTCTTTAGAAGTGTTTCAGAGGATCTGCTTGATGTCACATCAGTTTCTATCATTACAAACTGTTTCATATGTTACATTGTGTGGCATTATATTTATGTCCTTTCTGTATATTCTGCTAACTCTGGGAATGAAATGAGACATTTACACACAGACAAACATGTAAATTTATACATTAATGAATTTAGACTTTATGGTATTTAAAACATTTTATTTATAAGTTAGATCATCATCTATTAGTTATACTTGATACAGAAAACCTGTGACAGCAACAGGAGAGCAGCTCCTTGTATTTACAAGTACCACATGTAGTACTTCTGTAGTATGCAGGAAGTACATGGAAGAATTAAACTGATCTGAGAACAGAAATTAGACTTTAATTAAGTAGTTCAAAAGGCTTAAAGTAACAGATAAGCAGTAGAAACAGAAACAGCCAAAATAAACACATAAATGAATATAATAGATCAGTAAGGGTCAAAGGTTATAACAGCTCACTGAAAGTGTGGCTGAAAGGTTCAAACTGTGTTACAATGAGTAAAGTCAGCAAAGACAGTGTTAGCTAAACATAACTGATAGACTGTTGAAGGCGTCACAGACATGAGGAGCATCTGTTGGACAAATTGGTGGAACAATAAACGGACAGTTGTGGATAAACGGCTGAGACGGTTCACTAACCACAGCTGATAACTGTCAGCTGAATATGAGGTGAATGTGATCTCTGAGAGTCGAGTGAGCTGAAAATAGAGTGCAGATTAAAAACAGTTTGATGATCATGAAAGCATTCATGTCGCGGCTGTTGCACAAATCAGACTCTGACATAAAGCAAATCAGTCAAACTGGAAGACAGAGGATGCAAACATGCAAAAATACATTATTGAGCAGAATTGTTTGTCTGAAAATGTCACATCAGCTGTTCAGAATTAAGCCACAAATATAACTGCATACATTTGGCACTTGAACCTGTCGTATATACAAGAACACGTGGATTAAAATCAAACTATTTTTCATGTAACACCTCTTAACAGCGTCCCAGCTGCAGATCTTTTGCGGTGAGCTGAGTAAAGAAGGGTTTGTATATTCTGCTGCAGTGTTTGAGGGGATGGAAGAATCCAGCTCTGAGCTCAGATGACTGTGGAAATGCTCGCTGCATAAATCAGCAGCTACTGTAGAAACACTGAGAAGCTGCCCGGATATCACCTTTAAGGATGTGTGTGGGGGGGGCAGGTCAGTGGCTGCCCTCCATTCATGCCTGTCCCACCTGTGGCTTCCTGTTGGAGCACAATAAAGCTTATTGTAAAAGCATCGTCCTGGGCTGACTGACTGTTGGACAGAGATGAGCTCATGCTTTGTTCAGTTTAATCAGTGCTGCTGACGAGATCACATGTATAACATGGAAAAGTGTTTTCTCACTTTAGTCAACACAAACTGAGAGTCCTGCTGCCAGAAGTGAGAAGAAGAAATAAATGAGAAGGTGGAACTCATTATCAGTGCATATTGTACATGTGAATAATAAAGACTGCTGCAAACATTTGTTAACACAGTTTTTCCAAAACCAGCAGGACTTTGAATGAAACTGTTTGTAGAACAACATCTGGTAAAGACTGAGGCTTTCAAAGCTCAGTGAAGCCTGTTCATAACATTTTCATTGACTTTAAATGGATTTAAGCGGCCTAATCTTCAGATGAGGTGGTGCAGAGTTGAGCGCGGCAGCTGGAGGAAAAACCTTCCTGCAAAACTGGATTCAAAGTAGCTGTAAGTCAGCCAGCAGGAGACTAAAGCAAACAATATGTTGATGTAGTAATTCAGAAAAACAGTCACATTATGATGCTGCCCTGTTAAAATAATCAGATAAATCCACCAAAGAAAAACAAAAACTTTTTAAACACTTTCTAAACCATGTTTTTTGTTTTACATTGTGTGATTTATGTACTCACTTTAATTGCCAAAGTTTTGAAGCTCAATCAGAGAGCATGCAGCATCTTGGTGTTGGTCAGCTCCTGAAATGTGCAGATTTTTAGTTACAGGATTGTAAACTCATCACATGGATTTAGTTTCATCTGCTCTGCTTTTCAGAACATATTCTGTACCATTTCTAGTATTTCCCATTTGTGTGATTGATTCATAGAGGTCAGCAGTACCTAAATAACACAAAAAATACAATTACAACAAGTCAGGGTCACATTCAAGATTTTAATGCAGTTACATCAAAGATGAGAGCAAAGACAGAAGTACTGTGTGAGTCAAAAAAAAGACTATCAGATATTTTAAATGTTCATTGAAAAACTGCTCAACACAAACTGAACCTAAAATGTTATTGTTACTGGAGCCCGAATGAAAGTCAATATTAATAATGATAATAAAGATTGGTTTCAGTGCTGACCATGTTGTAGAGAGTCGTATTCATGAGTTTCATTCTGGTTGACTCCATGTTTTGTGGAGGAGCCCAAACTGTGACTCTCAGACTGGATCGACCTAAAACATGAAATAAACACAATAAATACAAAGTCACTGATGTATCTTTCTAAAAAGGCCCCCTTGTGGCTGCTTTGTACATCAGATGTTTCCCCTAAACTCTCTTTTCCCACCTGCAAGACATCACACTCTACCTGGACCATCAACCAATCAGGAGTCACCTGGACTCACAGCACAAGGTTCATATTATGGACTTTGAAGCTTCCTGTGATCCAGTAACAGCTGCCATCTAGTTGTGTGCGTCTGTTACAAATAAGAACTGGATTTTGTGGTTAGTGTCAAATAATTGCAAAGGTTTTATGTTCTTGAGCTCTTTGTGTTATTAAACTGTCAGCCCTGATCTTTGTGCCACTGCTGTGTTTCATGCTCATTGTGTTAGTTCTAGTTGTGTAATAGTGTCACCTTGTCTGTGCAATATTAGTTTAACTGTGTTGAGTTGGCGCTCTCAGTACTCAGTGTGAATGTGAGGCTCATGCAGGTTCACCCCTAAAATAATAAAAAGTATTTTACCAACCTGGTGAAGCATGAATCTGTGAAAGAAACATATGTTATTACATCATTTAGTGATGATAAACTGCTCCATGAGATCAGAATGCATGAATATTTTTGAATAATTAAAGTGTATGTAGTAAATAAACTGTCTATTACAGCATCAAAAGAAGAGGCTCTCACACTTGGACTGTCTGCAGATAAACAACAAGAGCAGGAGAATAATGAGGAGAGAGACTCTATAAACCAGTCCAACAATCAGCCACACAGAAGAAGATGAAGAGCTTCCAGCTCCTGACACAGACAAACAATAATTAAGTATTAATAAACTATAATTATTTTGGATATTTCATAGGATAATTTTATAAAAGTTCTCACAAAATAGAGCCAGGTGACTTCAAGCTTTAAACAGACAATCTAATGTTTCTTCTCAGTCATGAAAATCATTTCCAAATATTCATCAAATCTTTGATCCTGCTCACCTTTAACTAACATCCAGCTCTGTGGTGACTCTCTTCCTGAGTATTCACACTTGTAGAAACCTTCATCAGACTTTGACACTGCAGAGATCTTCAGCTCCTCTCGGGTATCATTTTGAATAAGTTTGTCATTGTGGTAGAAAAACACATTGGAAAGTATTTTTTGTGTCCTCAAACTGCAGCTCAGATTAACAGAAGCTCCTTCAGTCACAGGATGAACAGGACTCACCAGGATAGGAGCATCAGGATCATCTGTGACACAATCAAACACAATTGTTTCAGTCAGATCAGCTGATGCAGACTTTTAGAAAAAGCTGACATATAATGACAAGGACGGATTACACAAATACTTTTGATCATGAAGATCTGATCTTGTATATTTAAAAACTGCTGTATGAGTCCTGTTGTTTTTATATGTGGCTGCTGTAGCAGTGAGGTGTGGTTTGAGCACAGCTGCAGGAGGAGAGGTGGGGCAGAGTAGTTCATGGAGCTGTGCACAGTGCAGGTAAAATGAAGAAACTTTGCTGCTCTGAACTTCCTGACTGGCTCTGCACTGAGGAGAACTCACATACAGCAGAACCTTTGATACAACTGCACCTTTTTACATGATCATCTTTAGGAAAAACACTTTGATGACAGAGATGTTGAGCTTTTAGTGGGTTATTACAAAAAAGAAAATAAAAAAATACTTTCTTGTTCTTGTTCTCAGCAGATATTGGCAAAACTGAATAAAAAGATGGAGTGAAATTAGACCAACAACCAAGAATATTTTGCTCCTTTAGTGAGACGCCTAAAATTGTCTGAAATTCTCATTTTTGACTTTTTTGCCACAGAGAATTACTTCACATACAGCAAAGTTGGGACTAATGTTCATGTTTCTAAATCATTCAAATGCAAGAAGAAAATGTATAATAACATACCCTGTACAGTGATGTTGACTGCACTGCTGAACTCTCCTGATCCAGACTCACACCAGTACACTGCAGTACCTGACTGTGATGTGTTGATGTAACATGTGGATCCAGTCATTGTCCTACAGTCAGAGGTCAGTCGGTCGTCCTCAGTGAACTTCTTCACTCTCCACTCAGCAGAGTTTCCCTCACAGGTCAGTGAGACAGAGTCAGAGGTGAAGTGTTGCACTCTGTCAGGACTCACTGTGAGAGACGCTGCTGAATGAACATCTGGAAACATGCAGGGAGGAGACAAAGCTCAGAGATGTTAGGATTAAAATATCACAGTGAAAATGTTCATTTGTTTTAAGCTGTTTTATGAATATTTTATCAGCACTGTTTTTTATTTGTGTTGATATTTAAATGAGATACAGTGTTTGTTTTTTTACCTTGAAAACTTTATTATCTTTAATATAGACTCAATGGTCCAGAATTGAAAGAAGAAGAAAAAAAATCACATAAAATGAATATTAAAACAAAAAGAATAAAAATAAAACATGTAGATGATTTTCCTACAAAAACACAGTTGTACCAGTGTCTCACAGTATTGGCACTAAATCTTATACTTGTTAAATCCACAATAATTGTAAATAATTTCATACATGAGATTATTAATACAGCTTTAAATGCAGTGACTCCTGCAGCTGCAAACATTTCACTGCACTGAACCATCTGGGTCTCCTCAGTAATAATCTCATGATCATCAGAAGCTGCTTGAAGTTTGAACTTGCATTCCTATAGTTTGTCCACAGTGTGCATGTTTGTTGTTGCACAAACAAATATCTGCATCATCTGTCATTTGATCCATAATAAGACATCCAAGATATGTGACCTTATTACAGACAGGTTCAAATCAGTAAATCTTAGAAGTTTGTTCTCTTTGGATCTACAGATCATGACGGCACTCTTACAGGCATCATGTCTGAGATCATGTTCCACACTAAAACTAGAACATCTGTGAAGGAGCTGCTGGAGACCAGCACTATGAGGACTAAAGACCACAAGATCATCTTTGTACACAATATGGTTCACAAGAGTCCTGCCAATCATGTTTTACAGTTTTCAGCTTCTTCAACATATCATCAACATGAAGATTAAAAAGAGCAGGAGACAAGATTCCTCCTGGTCTGACTCCATTGCTCATCCAAAACAGGACTGAAATGCTATCACTTCATTTTACTTCAGACTCTAGCAGAGCAGTGAGTCAGGACTCTCACAATTACTGATTCCTCTTTTTGACAAGCAAAAGCTTTGGAGGCACCAAAAAGAAATGAAAAAGAAAAACTGATGAGTTTTTCCCACATTAAATAAAGACTGAAAAAAATTTTAAAAACAAAGAAATTCAGTTTGGTTTGATCACAGAGAGAAAGGAAAATATTCAGTTCAGTTCTTCTTTTGGGAGCTTTAATGTTCACAGACATTAATGATCATCATGGAAATGAGATTTTAATGGTCTAAATTTTGGTGAAACATCGGTGAATAAAAATGATGACATAACATCAGCTTATTGAAAGGACAGAGAGAAACAAACTGACCTGCAGACCAGACAAACGTTGGTTCACTGTGATCAGTGTGATACTCTGGGTCTCCTCTTCCAGCTCTACACACATATCCTGCTGTGTGTGTCTGTCCATCAATGATGTAGGAGTCCTGTGCAGTCCCACTGCCATCAGGTAGCAGCTCATAACTGTAGGATTTCTCTGATAGATCAGGAACAGCTTTATACCAGTAGAAGCTCCATCCTGCAGACGGATGTTCAACCTGACAGTTCAGAGTTACTGAGGCTCCAGGACTCAGCCATGATGGAGACACAGTGAGGACAGGACGGGGTTCATCTGTTCAATAAAGATTTTCTCTGAGTGAACATGTAGTACAGTCTCTGAACAGTGAACTCAGGTTATAAAAAATCTCAACAGCAAACGTAACAAGTGATGCTGAGCACAACAAACGACGTTTAAACTGATTTGAACATCGTCCATCTAACAAACAATGAATCACTGAGATCACACAGAGGTCCTTATTGATCGTGCATATAATCTTCCAAGGTTTGAAAAGATAAACTAAAATAACTTTTAATTCTAAAAAATAATCTCAGTCTATAAAACCAAAAACACATTTTACAAAGTGTTCAATCACCTTAAAGGAAAAATGACTTACTGTCAGAAACTGTCAGTGTGACTGAATCACTCCACTCTGTTGTTGTATGCTGTGAACTTTTCATTCGGCCCTTACAGCGGTAGTTTCCACTGTTGGATGATGAAGCAGATCTAATCCTGTATTCATTTTGATTTTCAGGTTTTGGGTAGCTGTTTGTTTCCCATTCATAATCCCACTCAGTGTCTCCTCCATGGATCTCACATCTGACAGTGATCGTCTCTCCTCTGTATATCTCAGTCCAGTTTGGATGCAGAGTCACAACAGCTTTGTTTGACACTGTTAATGTTCAAGAAAGAACAACAAGAACACATGAATGACAAAAAGGTTCAAATACCATCAGATGTAGAGCTTTGTGGGAAGTTCAATATAAACTCACCAGCTGTGTCAATCCTCACTGACTGACTGTACTCTGTGTAGTAAACTGGGTCTCCTCTTCCTCCTCTGCACCTGTAGAGTCCTCCCTCTGAGACTCTGATTTGTCCATTTGATTGTAAAACTGTATCCCATGAGGTCACAAGTTTTTAAGATTTATCATCTCTGTACCAGTAGTATCTCCATCCAGATGATGATGATGATGATGATGATGATGATGATGATGATGGGTTCACAGAGCAGGTCAGGGTCACACTGCCCCCTACTGGAACAGCTGTGTCTTCAGTTTTCAGTTCAGCCTTTGGTTTATAATCTGTTCAGTTTAGAACAAGAACAGAACAAGTTAATGAATCAGAACAATTTAAAGAACTGGATTAAATATGTAAATGATCAAATATCAGGAAACCTTAATGATGAAACTGTAACAAACTGTGTCACACAAAATACTCTGAAACACTCTTTTGATCAGCACTATGATTTTTGTTTACTTTGCATTATTTGCAATTAATTACATACATGCAGAGTTCAAATGTTATAATTAATGCATGACTGAGTTTATTGATCAGTAATGAGAATGTGATACTTTGCACATTTGAGAATTGTGTCTGTCTTAGTGGCAGTGGCGCAGTGGGTAGGCAGCCTTGCAGCCATGCAGCCAGAGGGTTCCCGGTTCAAGCCGCTGTTGTTGCGCTGTGTTGTGTCCTTGGGCAAGACACTTAACCCATATTGCCTAACGGTAGCGCCGGTCTCTGGCTGCATGGCCGCAGATGCTCGTCTCTGGATGAGTGATCTGGAACGATTATTTTGTTGTGTACCTTGTGTGCACAATGAGTTGAATCTAACATCTGAATGAGCAGTTATAATTTCATTGCTTTTGTACTTTTGTGTTTGGTGAATTTTTCAAATTTATTAGTGACAGTAAGTCAGTGCAACCACAACGCCACAAAGAAGGAAAGAAATCACCAGAGAGAGCGAGCAGGAGAAACCTGAGTGAGAGGAAGAGATTAAACAGCCGAGCATGTTGGGATCAGATGTGTTTATTTTGCAGCCTTTCAGAGTGATGGTGTCCAACTTCAGTCCTTGTGGATAAAATCAGTTTGATGGAGTTTGAATGAGGATTTGATGAGTCAGAGCTGGTTTTTCTCTGCTGTCAGTGAGTTTGCTATGCCCTCGTGTTCTTTACTAAATCTGCTGTTGAAGCCACCAGCAGCTAAGATGAGACCTCATAAGTGTGTTTTACGTTGTGTGTTTTAGAGTCTTTTACTGTGTGAGCTGATATTTTCTGTCCATGAGAACAGATGTCTTTAGGCCACACTAATATGCAGCATGAACGCCACCGCTGCCATTACAGGGTGCAGTTTGGATCTGAGTTACAGCTGACCTGTTAGGAATAAGACTTCAGTGTGTGCGTTGAACTGTTGCACAACAGGAAAGAATTTTTTTTGAGTGGAGATCTTGGCAGTGAAAATCTGAGATGTTGAACTGCGAAGGAGAGTCATAACTAGGGATGCACCGATCCGATATTCAGTATCGGTATCGGTCCGATACTGGCCTAAATTACTGGATCGGATATCGGAAAGAAATAAAAAAACGCAATCCGATACCGACCCACATTAGCTGCATTACAGTTATCTGTGGTCTTCTTCTTCTTGTGGGTTTGCGGTTGACCAAACCAGCTTAGAGCTGCATTACCACCACCTACTGGAATGGAGTGGGGGGATCAGGAGTTAGAAAACAACCCTCTCAGATCCTCCGTCGCTGCTACGGATTCCCTTTGACACTGAGCGATCATCGCTGACATGTTTTTCCGCCTCCACCGCTCTCTGCTGTGTTCGTGTTGTGCTCGCTGTGCTGAGAATCAGCTGTTATTTTTTCTCTACTTCAGCTCCCGGACATACTGCTAGCGAGCGCAGCTATTAGCACTGGTGACCGTCCGGTACCGGAAGAACCCCTTCCCCGTCAAAATATTTTTGATACTTTAATCCCTGATTGGTGACTAAATATAGACCTGTAGTAGAAACGTATTTAGGAGAATGCTTGTGAATATAAAGCATTACAAGATTGCGCTCACGCAGCCCCCAGTTTTTCAACATAAACACTGATGACGCAACAGCAGCAGTCAGCTGATTTACGTGCAGTCAGTCTGCGCACGCAAAGAGGCGGAGCCGGCGAGCTCAGATGGAGCAGAAGGAAATGTTTTTCTAGTGTCCAAAAGAAGCCTTTTCGTCCCTGTAACCTCCATTAAACCTTTACTGGGAAACAGCTGGAGGTCCTTCATCAACCAACTGATCAGTGAGTGAAGAAAAGAGAACTTTGTAGCTGCTCCATCCACCCTGTTTGTTTCACACAGGGAAAAACTGCAGTACAGAAGTTAAAATATGCAGATGAACTGTTAATACGAAAAAAGTATTTCTTATCCAGTTACTCGGGTAATCGATGGAATAATCAATAGAATACTCGATTGATAAAATAATCAATAGTTGTAGCCCTAATGAAATTTGCAACATACCATAAGCCAATGCATCACCACCAACAGGATTCAGGTGATAGAACGATTGTTGTAAGTAAGTAAAGTTTATTTATATAGTGCTTTACACAGACAAAAAGTCACAAAGTGCTGTAGAATAATTAAAACTCAATGTCCAAAAAAAAAAAAAAAACAGATAAAACACCATGTTAAAATGTAACATTACCATATTAAATGAAAAAGAATACAAATAAAGTCAACAGAAAGCCTGGTTAAACAGAAAAGTTTTCAGCTGTTTTTTAAAAGATGCCACAGAGTCAACCAAAAGAAGATGGTGTGGCAAACAGTACCAGAGCTTTGGTGCCACTGCCTGAAAAGCTCTGCCCCCCTGGTCCTTAGTCTTGTATGTGGGACAACTAAAAGATTTATATTTTGTTGTGTGAGAGACTGTTGACTTACCTAAAATTGATCCAGGCATTTTAAAGCAATTTTAAAAAATAATAATACAAAAAAGATCGGATTTATATCAGTATCAGCAATATCCAAATGTAAAATATCTTTATCGGTATCGGACATAAAAAAGTGGTATCGTGCCATCCCTAGTCATAACTAGGAGAACTGAACTTCCACTGAAGTCTTCTGTTCCTGTTGGATCGACTCACATTCTGGAGAAAAGGAAACGGATTCACAGCTCTGAACTGTGGTAGGACGGCACCATGATCTCTGTTACTGCAGAGGACTTCATCCAAGAACTGATTACACACTAAACTGTGTTTTCTCTGTGAATCTGTGGACAGTTGATTATTCAGTGATTAACTGAAATAAATAAAAATGATAATTAAAAGGAAAAAATAATAACTAACTGAAACTGTATTGTGTGTTTAACTAAAACAAACTGAAATTATAGATAAAATGATGATTTTCGTGTTTCTAAGTTTATTTGAAAGCCTTGTGGATTGATGTGAAATCACTTTTTTTGGGGCTAACAGTATTGGCTTGGAAGCAACATCTGGCACCTGTGTGTGTGTGTGTGTGTGTGTGTGTGTGTGTGTGTGTGTGTGTGTGTGTGTGTGTGTGTGTGTGTGTGTGTGTGTGTGTGTGCGCGCGCTCACTGCGCCAGTCTGCAAAATGATGGCAACAGCAAACGTTGGGAGAAAGCAGCAGAGTTCCATATGGGATACAATAGCGGGACACATAGAAGCGACTGTCTTGTTGTGGATGATGGCAAAATGTGTGGAACACTTCTCAAGGGGAAAACCACCAACCTCAAAGTCCACCTGAGGACAGCACACAAGGAGGCTGCAGAAACTGCTCTGAACCTACACAGAAACCTACAACATAACCTGATGTGTATCTCTTGAGAAATGTGACTACAGGTCAGGTCCACACAGCGTGGAACAATTGTGATTGGCCTGTTCACCACTGCCGAGTCCTCTTGTGCATTTCTGGCAACTTTTTGAGGCAGTTTTTGAATTTATCAATGAGAGAATAATAATCAGGAATAATAATCAAAGCATCAAAATAAGGACTCACAAATCTCATCAAATTCCTGGAGGGAGACTGCGAGAGAATGTGAAATAAGTGAAAATAAAAACTGACCACAAAGAGCGAGAATCAAGGAGGTGGAAAAATCCCAGCCCTTTTTTCTTTCTGTCATCCAGCACCGCAGATAAAACACCAGCGCACAACCATAAAGTCATTAACACACATAATGCCAGTAGGTTGTGTACAGACCAAGCACAGAAGTCTAATTAGTGAGTATCTAACCAATTTAGCTCTGAAACAGAACCAGCATCACAGCCGTGACAACCATGATGGACTGTTTTCACTGAAAAAATAACTGCTGTCTAGTTAATACACAGGAAGCTGTCAGGATGCACGGATACATGTGTTTCACCTTGAATCTTGGCTCTGACAGACTATGAAAAAACTAATACAAAAACTAATGAAAAATAAACTCAAACTAAACATTAAACAAAAACTAAAAACTAATAACAATGAGCAGCACCACTCTAACAAGGGTTTAACAAGGCGTCCCTTTAGAATTATAAGGTTCTATCTGACATTTTTGATGAAATTGACTTATTGTCAAATTCTTATTCGTTCAACCGCTAATCAACAATGTGTAAGAGATTTTTTACAATTATACACAACTTTGGCCATTTTATTCACAAAATAAAAAGGTTCTATTTGCAAAATCAAGCTTTAACTTGGTATTATAAGGTTCTATTTTTTAGTATCTCAAAACTGGTCAGAATGCAGATAGAACCTGATAATTCTAAGGGGACGAAGGGTTAAACCACCAGGAACTGGACAAAGATTTATTTTTGTTTTTCTTTTTTTATTTATTTCATTCTGTTATTTGAATATATTCATGTGTACTGATGTGCATATTTCTGTGTTTTCTGTTTCCTGTAAACAAGCCAGCAGTTCAAAGTTCACTCTGGTTTGTTATTTTAGGGCTCCTAGTTCAAATCCTTCAGTGGAATCTATGTGAGTGATACCTGACAATAACCATTATTAATCTGAATGGATAACATAGTAGCATCCAATCAAATGAGGCCATATTGTAGTCTGCAGTTCAGAGTTCATTAACTGAAAAAGATGCAGTGTGTGTTGCTCATGAGAACAGACTATTTAACAAAAGCCTGAAACCTGAGAATTTGGAAAAACTAATAACAACACAGACCAGCATGCAATACAATGCTAAAAACAACTGAAGTAACTGCATCATATGTTGGTGAGCCACAACAAAACTGAACAAGTTCTTCTATTTGTCCATTTCCATCTCTCTGAGTAATCTTGCTGTTGGTAAGAGAAACAGAAGAACAAACAGCACAGATCACATAACTTCTGCTATCTCAGTTTGGCAGAAATATAATAGTTAAACTTACAGAGTTGTCTAATTGTGACATCATTGCTGTCCTCAGTGTAGAAAGCTGGATCTCCTCTCCCTCCTCTGCAGTGGTACAGACCTCCTTGTGAGTCTCTAATCTCTCTGTTTCCTTCACTTCCTCTGATGAGTTGAACTTTAGAAAAGACTGAATCACGTCTGAACCAGTCAAACCTCCAGCCAGCAGAGCCCTCCACAGAGCAGCTCAGGGTCACACTGCCCCCTGCTGGTATGATTGTGCTTCCTGCTGTCAGTGTGGCTCTGGGTTTCTGTACTGTTGAGGGGCGTAACACAGAAAAAGAAAAAAAATTATGTTTCATGATGACAACTGTTCTAGTAATGATCAGGCTTACACAATAATTTAGGTAGAAACAAAAAAAAAGAAAATACTTAAACTGCATGTGACACATACAGATTACTTGCCAATTTGGAAAAACTAATAACAACACAGACCAGCATGCAATAAAATGCTAAAAACAACTGAAGTAACTGCATCATATGTTAGTGCAGCAGGTAGAACTACACATGTGCAATAAAAATAATAAAAATAGAGAAGAGCAATCAGTGGATTGAACTTTTTTGTTAGTGGATGTGGTGGAGCAGCTGAAACAGGTTCAGCATTTGTTCTGCTCTTCATGTATCAGAGCTGTACAGCAGAGAAGTTACTCTGATATGTTTCACTCTCTTCACTGTGAATAAAAAGCTGCTTTTCAGGTTTTCAAACTAAAAACAAAACATTTCACTGAGCAGCACAAAGAAGCTACAAAGCTGGAAGAAAAACAAGTGTTTTCACTTATAAACACATCATGAAAGCAACTTTAGTTTCTCAGATTTTACATTTTATAAAGAAGTTTTATAGTCAAATATTCCAGTATTTACTGATTTCTTCATCTTCATATTTCCATATTTACACATTTATGATCATATAATCTGTGAGTTGTCAGGTAGCTGTTGTTTCCTAACAATGCTGTTAAACCTCCAATGATGGATTCAAAGCTGGAGATCGCTCATAAAGTTATTATGAGGTCATGAATGGTGAGTAATACACCACCTGCTGGTGTGTTCTGAGCCTGTGAGCCTGAGCTCAGGGCTAATGAACCCATGACTTACAGACACACGTTGCTGATCAGTCAGAGCAGAAGAGCAGCAAAGGTCACGTGTAAAAATACAGCCAAGTGAACTTGAACTGGACACTTGTCTGTATTTTCAGTGTCAGAGCCATTAATACCTGTACACACTTATAGATTTATTTACACATTTACAAACATTATTGCACACACACAGATTTGAATACACACACACAAATCTACACACTCAGTATCAAAATGACAGAAAATATAAATATGGATGTTTATGTGTGCATATTTCTTGTCCATTCTTCCAGTGGAATCATAGACATAAAATATGTCAGTGTATAAATGAGTGGAGTGCAGAGATGTGAAGGCTAAATGACTTGAATTAAAGCGAGCTCTCACAGCTGATCAGTCTAAAAATGTAAAGAAACAAAGAAGCGAAACACAAAGATGCAAGTAAGTGTGCACAGATGCTTTGACAAAGACAGAAACGATGCAGCAGGACTGTTTATACATGACTGGGACCAAGAAAATTGATGTCATGTAATGATCAGATATCATTACATGTGATAACAGCGAAAAATGAATAAATTGAAGGAAAAAATTTCATTTTTACCTTCATCATTTCCATAGATGACTGTACTGAGCACTAAAAAAATTAATAAAACTTCATCAGACATTATGTAACAAAGTCAATATAAAATAAGACTTTTTTTAAAGATACATATTCAGATGAACAGTAATCACCAACTTTCTGTGCTCCTATTTATCAAACAGGCTCTAAAATAACTAAAACAACTGTAACACAGTGTGTAACTGTAAGTCATGCAGAAAGCAGCAGTGTATCAAACATTTTGATTAAACAATCACAAAAATCACAAGTATGCTTTGTTCAAGCTCTCAGGTAAACAGGTTAAAGCAGTGATACACTGTAATTCTCACAGATGAGAAACATTTTCATTAATCGGTGCCATTCAAACTAGGGATGCGCCGATCCGATATTCAGTATCGGTATCGGTCCGATACTGGCCTAAATTCCTGGATCGGATATCGGAAAGAAATAAAAAAATGTAATCCGATACATTAAACAACGTTTCGCTCTCATTAGCTGCATTACAGGGCTCAGTCGTCTTCTTCTTCTTGTGGGTTTGCGGTTGACCAAACCAGCTTAAAGCTGCATTACCACCACCTACTGGAATGGAGTGGGGGATCAGGAGTTAGAAAACAACCCCCTCAGATCCTCCGTCCCTGCGACGGATTCCCTTTGACACTGAGCGATCATCGCTGACATGTTTTTCCGCCTCCACCGCTCTCTGCCTTGTTTGTGTGTTGTGCTCGCTGTGCTGAGAATCAGCTGTTATTTTTTTCTCTACTTCAGCTCCCGGACATACTGCTAGCGAGCGCAGCTATTAGCACTGGTGACCGTCCGGTACCGGAAGAACCCCTTACCCGTCAAAATATTTTTGATACTTTAATCCCTGATTTGTGACTAAATATAGACCTGCAGTAGAAACGTATTCAGGAGAATGTTTGTAAATATAAAGCATTACAAGATTGCGCTCACGCAGCCCCTAGTTTTTCATGTGAACACTGATGACGCAACAGCAGCAATCAGCTGATTTACGTGCAGTCTGTCTGCACAAGCGGAAAGAGGCGGAGCCGGCGAGCTCAGATGGAGCAGAAGGAAATGTTTTTCTAGTGTCCAAAAGAAGCCTTTTCGTCCCTGTAACCTCCATTAAACCTTTACTGGGAAACAGCTGGAGGTCCTTCATCAACCACCTGATCAGTAAGTGAAGAAAAGAGAACTTTGTAGCTGCTCCATCCACCCTGTTTGTTTCACACAGGGAAAAACTGCAGTACAGAAGTTAAAATATGCAGATGAACTGTTAATATGAAAAAAAGTATTTCTTATCCAGTTACTTGGGTAATCAATATAAATAGAATACACAATTGCTAAAATAATCGATAGTTGCAGCCCTAATGAAATTTGCAACATGCCATATGCATCACCTTCTCACACAGAAGCAACAGGATTCAGGTGATAGTTATTGTTGTAAGTAAGTAAAGTTTATTTATATAGCGTTTTTCACAGACAGAAAAGCGCTGTACAATAATTAAAACACAATATCACCCCCCCACCCCCAGAAAACACTATGTTAAAAACATAATAACATTACCATATTAAAAGAAAAATAAAAATAAAGTCAGAAACCAGAAAGCCTGGTTAAACAGAAAAGTTTTCAACTATTATTTAAATGATGCCACAGAGTCAGCTAAATGGAGCTGGAGTGGTAAACAGTTCCAGAGCTTTGGTACCACTGCCTGAAAACCTCTGCCCGCCCTGGTCCTTAGTCTTGTATGTGGGACAACTAAAAGACTTTGATTTTGTTGTGTGAGAGACTGTTGACTTCTTTTTTTTTTCTTTTTTTTTTTAAATATTTTTAAATGCCTGGATCAATTTTAAATATCGGATTCATATCGGTATCGGCCGATATCCAAATGTAAAATATCGGTATCGGTATCGGACATAAAAAAGCGGTATCGTGCCATCCCTAGTACTGACAGGGACTAGAAAGAGAGAGCAGATTTCTCCCATATTGGCTTCTCTTCATTGGCTCCTTGTTAAATCTAGAATAGAATTTAAAATCCTTCTCCTCACCTACAAGGTCTTGAATAATCAGGCCCCATCTTATCTCAAAGACCTCATAGTACCATATCACCCCAACAGAGCACTTCGCTCTCAGACTGCTGGCTTACTTCTGGTTGCTAGGATACTTAAGAGTAGAATGGGAGGCAGAGCCTTCAGCTTTCAGGCGCCTCTTCTGTGGAACCAGCTTCCAGCTTGGATTCGGGAGACAGACACCCTCTCTATTTTTAAGATTAGGCTTAAAACTTTCCTTTTTGATCAAGCTTATAGTTAGGGCTGGATCAGGTGACCCTGAACCCTCCCTTAGTTATGCTGCTATAGGCCTAGGCTGCTGGGGGGGTTCCCACAATAGACTGTTTCTTTTCATTCACCTTATTTACTTTGTTTATACTTCACTCTGCATTTAATCATTAATTGTTATTAATCTCTGGCTCTCTTCCACAGCATGTCTTTTCTCTCCCCTCAGCCCAACCGGTCGCAGCAGATGACTGCCCCTCCCTGAGCCTGGTTCTGCTGGAGGTTTCTTCCTGTTAAAAGGGAGTTTTTCCTTCCCACTGTCGCCAAGTGCTGCTCACAGGGGGTCGTTTTGACTGTTGGGTTTTCTCTGTATTATTGTAGGGTCTTTACCCACAATACAAAGCGCCTTGAGGCGACTGTTTGTTGTGATTTGGCGCTATATAAATAAAATTGAATTGAACTGAATTGAAATTGAATTGTTGTTTTCTCTATGATACACAAAGGAGTTCTGCTGCTTCAAGTCAGGAGACATATTTTGCCTGATCATAATTTTTCTTCTTTAAAAACTCTGATGTGATTTTTGCAGCATCCTGTGGATCATTATCATGCTGCAATATTCCTCTTCTGGCAGGTCTCTGGAGACTGGGAGTCACTGGGAGTCACTGGGAGTCATCTTATCAGCCAGTGTTTTGGTATATCCACATGTTTTCATGGTGCCATCTATAAATATCATCTCCCCAACATGTATTGTACTCAGCCTCTTGTCATCACTCTCCTACCTCCAGGACTCTGCACTCACAGTGATGCTCCTGTTCTGGACCACATCTGAACACATTTATTTCGTTCTTATTGACCAAAGTGTGCTCCCAGCATTCATCAAACTTCTGATCATCTTCTTTAGCAAAGTTTAGTCCTGCAGTTGTTTTATTCTTGGATGTCATCTGTATATGTTGATGTTATGCAGTTCAAAGAAACTCATTTTTGTCAGTCTGAAGTACTTGTGTGTCTCTTTTTTTAGTGCTGGGACAAATGTCATCACCGCTGTGTGCTCACTGACACATGAACTCATTTATTCTGGAAACAGTTCTTTGTCGTGCTTTGACATGTATGTACAGATGCACACTGACCTCAGCATCTGACTGCATGTAAACACAGTAAAAGAAATAATTACTGAAACTCTGTAATAATGATGTTTGTGTTGAATGCTTCATGTTGCAAATCAAGATCATGTAATACTGTCCAAAGTTCAAAAAGCAGAGCCAAATGCAGACCAGAACTCAGAGCACCAAACAAAGTAGACCTTTATAATAAAACTGATAGTTTGAGGCCTATCCCAGCTGAATTAGGGCAAGAGGCAGGGTACACCCTGTACAGGTCACCAGCCTGTACAAAACTGTACAAAACAGTTACAGCTATATTTACAACACATGAGGATTTTTTGGCTTCTGCAACACACTGTGACAAAGGACAGACTGAAGTCAAAGTCTTCATCCTTTATCATCACAGCTCTGAGAGTTATTTAACACCAGGCCAAGCAGATACAATTGCTCCAATAAATAATAAATGACTAGACTGCGCCCTCTGTTGGCCTCACAGCACTATAACGAGTCCATAATAACAGAATAAACTCTTGACGATCCAAAATATTTGTCAGCTCATACATAATACATAAACCACATGAAACAAAAAATATCACCACATTACTGTCTCACAACATTACACACAAGCTTAGTTCTACATTTACGTTCAATTGTGAGTCCTCAGTTTCCCACAGACTTGAAAAACACATCTTCTACCTCCTCTGATACACATGCCTTTTAAACTGCGCCCTCTGTTGGCCGCCAGCTCTAAACACAACCCAGTGATTATATTTGAGAGGTTGTTTTCAATGAGAAATGTGGAGAATGACGAGGATCTGAGCGGTTTGGAAGCTGCAGGAAGAAAAAATATATTTATATGTGATTTTGTGGGCAGAGAGAGCAACTTCAATGCTTTCTTAATTCTAATATGTATAAACATTTACAGCATATCCATGCACAGAGCTGAGATAAAGTACCTCAGAGAACCTCCCTTAAATAATAACTTGATGTCTCTTTGATACTAAACACTCCTGATAAATACCTTCAAGTGTTTGAGTGACACATCGGGCAGCAATAAAGTGATCAGAGAAGGACTAAATGAGCAAATCATAAATCAACAATCAGAAAAAGCTGCTCATGAAATTCAAGCTGTGCTCTTTGTCTGAATTCCTTGTTGTCTCTCTGCTGTGTGAAGTTTCCTGATGACATAAACAAGACGTCTGCTGAACAAAGGACTTGTGTCTGAAACCACAGGCTCCATTTCCTCTATTCCAGTGAAATCCACAAATCATCTCATCCTTCAGTTTCATTGATAAAAAGGTGTGTAGCAGAACAGACAGTTAAATAAAGAGTTTTTTTGTGTGGTAATTTTTCCAGTTTTGTGTGATATTACACAGCACGCTAGTGCACACAAAGACGCACATAAACACACACGTGCAGCCTCTCTCACTCATCAAATCAGGCAGCATGAACCAGGTAATGTTAGACACTTCGATCAGATCAAAAGGAAAGAGGGAGAGAATGAAAAAGAGAAAGTAGAAAACACCGAGAGTCAGTTTGACATCGTTGTAGCTCCTGATCAGTTTCACTGAATGTGTGTGTGAAGTTTTTGATCCTTTTTCTTGATGCTTCAGTGTAAAAACATTGGAAAGTTTGAGCTCTCTGTATCTCACTCTCTGTTAATAAAGGTTCATTATTTTGAATGTCTGTCGTTGTAAGTGTTGTGACTTTCAGGACGCCTCACTGACATTCATTGATGCAGATGATGATTTGGACTGTAAGTAACCCGAAGATTAACTCTGAGTAAACTTCAGTAATATTAGTTACCAATTATGCTGTTTTGACTCTGACCTAGTTTTAGATCATAAAGCGTTTCTATATCCAGTAACACTGAGATTTCTCCTTGTGTCTGTAGTTCTGTGTGAGGGTTTCGAGTCTGTGAGAGTGCTGATGTCCTGCAGTCGTGCTGTCACTCTCATGTCTCTCACCAACTGCTGTCAACATCTGTTGGAGCAGGAATGCTGCAGTCTTTGCAGATCAGCCAAACTTAGAAAACAAACTATGAAAAAATGGTGATAAAAATGAACCATGGGTAATACTTCATTTTATACTGAAGTTTTCCTTTTTGGAGTTGAAACAGTAAATATTTAGAGTCCAAGGAAATCAGTTATTAGGCTCCAACTGTTTATTGATGTTGCAGGTTTTTAATATACTTTCTTTCAGAATTAAGCCACAAATATAACTGCATACATTTGGCACTTGAACCTGTCGTATATACAAGAACACGTGAATTAAAATCAAACTATTTTTCATGTAACACCTCTTAACAGCGTCCCAGCTGCAGATCTTCTGTGGTGAGCTGAGTAAAGAAGGGTTTATATATTCTGCTGCAGTGTTTGAGGGGATGGAAGAATCCAGCTCTGAGCTCAGATCACTGTGGAAATGCTCGCTGCATAAATCAGCAGCTAGAAACACTGAGAAGCTGCCCGGATATCACCTTTAAGGATGTGTGTGGGGGGGTCAGTGGCTGCCCTCCATTCATGCCTGTCCCACCTGTGGCTTCCTGTTGGAACACAATAAAGCTTATTGTAAAAGCGTCGTCTGACCTCGATGTTTTGTGTGCTTGAGTCTTACGGAAAGTGTGAAGTCATCATGTGCAACAAGAGTTTCTGTGAGCTGGAGATCTCATATTTATGTAGAAACAATATGTTCATGTAGTAATTCATAAAAAATTAATAAAACAGCTAAAGAAACTTTTCATATTTTTCTGAAAGGTCAAAACGTGCAGCTTGAGCAGCAGATGAAACAAATCTGTTGTGTTCATTGCAGCTTGTCTGTGTTTCTTATGTGTGAATGCAAAATGGGCTCTAAATGGCTCTGACTGTAGTGATTTGGTGCTATATAAATAAAATTGATTTGAACTGAAATGAATTGACTCTGTATCTTGTAAAGAACAATAAATTTGTGTATTTATTATTTTGTCGTATTTGCCATTTCACTGTATACAGTGATGCAATGAAGATATAAATAGTAACATGATAAATTAACATACGTCTATGTTTTCATTCATTAGCAAAGTGAACAAGCACACCCAGCCCTGGCAAAAAAAAGCATCTGTATGAATGATTTTTTGCTATTCGTGCTAAACAAATATACCTGATTTAATGACTAACAACCTAAATGACTCCAACACTTCTGTGTAAGATAAAAGTGAGAAGCTGTAAGAAAAACTACCAACAAAATGTAAATCAGAATTGGCAAGAGCATTACTAAAAACATGAGAAAGCTATTTCATTTGGGGATGAATAGCTGGACAATATGATACAATATCATACGGAGTATAAAGCAGACAGTGTTACTCAAAACTCTGAATGTGTACAAGATTGAACTCATTTGCAGAGGTGGCAAAAGTACTGACATTGTGTACTTAAGTAGAAGTACAAGTACTTGTGTTAAAAAATACTATGATAAAAGTCAAAGTACTGGTTCAACTTCTTTACTTAAGTAAAAGTAAAAAAGTACAGGTTCTGAAATGTACTCAAAGGAAGAAAGTAAAAGTAGCTCTTTAGAGGATGCTGTTTTTCTGTAAAGCTAACTGAACCTCATTACATAATACATGAGAATACAAATGTTATTCCAATCTAAATTTTAATCCTAATAAATGTACTCAGCTTGAATCTGTTATGTAGGACACAAGCTGTGAAAGGGAATTTAAACACAGCTCTGTTCTCTGTGTCCTCCATAGTAGAGGGTGACTGTGCCTCCACCTAAACACAAACATGAGGATACTCAGGGGTTACAGTGGAATTCAGAAGGTGGAGGAACCCTAAGATCAGCTGTAGTGGCTCTGCATGGGGAGAAGAATCACAACTTTCTATTGTAGCTGCAGTAAATGATGTTGGTGTGCAGGCTGTGATCAGCTGACCTGCTGCTGCTGCTCTGAGGTTTACTGCTCTGTGTGGATGAACTGAACTCACAAAGATGTAACCCAGTATTTCACAGCTATCTGAGCTGATCTCCATCCCCTACACTGACAGCATACAGGCTGTAGAAATGCTGGATTCAGTGAATGAATCTCAGCATCAGCAGCTTTGATTCAAACTCATCTCTGCTGCACTGATGTAACCTGTAACTCTGACCATGAACGCAGCCTCTGTGCACCAACACAGAGCTTTACTGTAAATACAGTACAGCAAGCTAATCAATTTATCACACACTACAGTATTTTCATACAATCTTTGAATAACACAAAGTCAGCATACCTCAATTTGTTTTCCAGTCCTTATTTTTAAATCTAACCTCTCTTCTTCCTCTCCTGTCCTCTTTCTCCATCTCTGAGTGAACTTCTCTCTTTGCTCTCCCTGAAATACAGCAGCTCTTCTTTTAGCGAGCAGACACCCTGTGTGACAAACTGCACACACTTTGTGTGTTTGCTGATATTGGTTGAGCATTTAAACGTTGCATTTACCTGCCACACGTTACTCCCTCTGTCCTCGCTCGTCTTCAGTAGCGCTAGCTAATCTGTTTATGTCCCGCGAGCACAACTTACGGACTCGGTCCGGCCCGGCTTAACACCGCGGTCAAGTGAGCCGTCAATTTTGAGCCGCGGTCAAGCCAGCCGCAGATCAGCCGCCGCTTAAATTTTCTTGCGCTTCTACCCTAAGCTTTATGGTAATGCTCGTCCTTCGTTGCCGATTTCTGTACAGCGGAACAAAAATAACCAGTAGTTACGTTTGATTTATATATGTGTTCTCGTTCTGTAAAACACTATGACATATAAAAATAACATTTATTAAATTATGCATTTTAAGACAAAGTTGTGGTGTGTGTGTGTTGTTTTGGCGAAATTAAGAGAAGTACAGCCCCATAAGTCCTATTTTTTTCTTCAATAAAGATGAGTTCCTTTAGTCGAGTGAAATTTGATTCGCTCTCATTACAAATTTATTCAAGTCTTCATCATGGCCTGCACAGCTGATTTTGCAGACATCTGCGATAGGCTCCAGCCTGACAACCCTCCACCCGCGACGCTTAACACAATAAGCGCAATAGGATGGATAGATGGATGGATAGATGGATGGATGTGGCTAATATTCATGCAGAAAATCACGAGAAATAAACCCAGGGCAAGTTATAGGAGTGTACAACTGTAATTATAAATTGACAATTCTGAGCCTATTTAATGAACTCAATCCAGTGTGGTTATATTTTTTATAAGGCCATAAAAGCTGATCATTGATAGCGGACATAAAAATTTTCTGTAGATTCAGCTTCTGCCTTATCCACTCTACCTGGCTGTGAAATTTCATCTAAGGCTAGTTAAGGACTCCACTTAAATTACAGAACAAATCTGCACGAAATTCACCAAGGTTTGTTCAATATGGAAAATATGAAATTAAAAAATTCATAGAAAAAACAGCAATGGAAGTTGATGTGGAAATCTCAACAGATTATCACTCTGGCTGACCCCTTCTGCACGTGGACCCAGTTTCATCACAAATAACTGCAGGAATCCACAGAAATCAAGCGACAAATCCACTCATTCACCCAGGTCCATTTAATATGGAAAATATCAAAATAAAAAAATTCATAAATAATCAGCATTGGAAGCTGACATGGAAATCTCAACAGATTCTGCTTCTGGCCAACCCCCTCTGCATGTGTGCAGAGTCCCATTGCAATTTACTGTAGGATTCCACAGAAATTAAGGAACAAATCTGTGATGGAGGTTGACTCAAGGAGCAGATAAGACAGTTCTTATTTGTGGAAGTATAATAAGTGGGAGAGAAAGCAAGGTCGTAGCATAGAATGTTTGTCTGGCAATGCACAGAGTCGGTGGGTCTCGGACAGGATGGCCTTGGGGGGACCTTGTCGGGTTTGGGCTGGCGGGATGTTTCCAGGATCCAGTGGTGGTGGTGAGAGCAAACTGGCATGATTCATAGGGCAGGCAGGTGGATGCTGGAGAGGCAGTGGCTGAGTATTCAAGGATTCTTTATTGTCACTGGGACCTGAGACAGAATTTTTTTCTACTGCATGCAAATGTGGTGCGAATGACAAAGAATCCTTGAATACTCAGCCACTGCCTCTCCAGCATCCACCTGCCAGTTTCTGTGGAATCCTAGAGTAAATTGTGATGGGACTCTGCACACATGCAGAGGGAGTCGGCCAGAAGCAGAATCTGTTGAGATTTCCATGTCAACTTCCAATGCTGATTATTTATGAATTTTTTTATTTTTTCCATATTAAATGGACCTGGGTGAATATGAGTGGATTTGTCGCTTGATTTCTGTGAATTCCTGCAGTTATTTGTGATGAAACTGGGTCCACGTGCAGAAGGGGTCAGCCAGAGTGATAATCTGTTGAGATTTCCATGTCAACTTCCTGTGCTGATTTATGAATATTTTAAAATATTTTCCATATTGAACAAACCTAGGTGAATTTTGTGCAGATTTGTTCTGTAATTTAAGTGGAGTCCTTAACTAGCCTTAGATGAAATTTCACAGCCAGGTAGTGGATAAGGCAGAAGCTGAATCTACAGAAAATTTTCATGTCAGCTATCAATGATCAGCTTTTATGGCCTTATAAAAAATATAACCACACTGGACTGAGTCCATTAAATAGGCTTAGAATTGTCAATTTATAATTACAATTGTATAGTCCTATAACTTGCCCTGGGTTTATTTATTATGATTTTGTGCATGAATATTAGCCACATCCATCCATCCAGCCTGGAGCCTATCCCAGATGTCTGCAAAATCAGCTGTGCACGCCATGATGAAGACCTGAATAAATTTGTAATGAGAGTGAATCATGAGTGAAGAATTTGATTACCATCAAAGTTCAAACGACTAAAGGAACACATCTTTATTGAGGAAAAAAAAAAAAAAAAAAAAAAAAAAAAATAGGACTTCTGGAGCTGTACTTCTCTAAATTTTGCCACAACAACAACAACACACACACACACACACACACACCACAACTTTGTCTTAAAATGCATAATTTAATAAATGTTATTTTTATATGTCATAGTGTTTTACAGAACGAGAACACATATATAAATCAAAAGCAACTACTGGTTATTTTTGTTCCGCTGTACAGAAATCGGCAACGAAGGACGAGCATTACCATAAAGCTTAGGGTAGAAGCGCAAGAAAATTTAAGCGGCGGCTGATCTGCGGCTGGCTTGACCGCGGCTCAAAATTGACGGCTCACTTGGTGCTATAACCCCTGATTATAGCGCTATAAATGATACACAAATTATACGGGTTTGCGTATTTAATCCCTTTGTACCCGATAAGCCCCGGTGATGGAGGATACGCCAGTACAATTGTCTGTTGTATGTTGTTATTCCTCCATTTAGGCTCAGATCGCTTGATGTTTAACGGCGCACTGACCGGAAATGCAAACTTCTCTCTGATGTGTTAAAAAGTAACGAGTCTGTTTGGAAAATGTAACAAGTACAAAGTACAGATACTTGTGTAAAAATGTAGGGAGTAAAAGTAAAAAGTAGTCAGAAAAAGAAATACTCAAGTGAAGTACAGATACCTGAAAAATCTACTTAAGTACAGTAACGAAGTTCGTTACTTCCCACCACTGCTCATTTGAATGACATTTCAAGACAAACACTTAGAGACTTTTGTGAAATACCTGCAGCTCCCATCTTCACATTACCATAAATGGCACTCTCCTCTGGTTTATGATGCTCCCCTGTTAAGATGATCAGAGGAATCAACAAAATAATTGTTGTGCTTTGATGTTTTTTTTTGTTTGTTTGTTTTTACATTGCATGTGTTTCGTGTACTCACTCTTCATTCTAAGATCTTTAAGTTCAATAAGAGAGCATGAAAGGTCTTGCTGTTCATCTGCTGCTGAAACTGTGCAGATATTTTGTCACACAATTGAAAACATACCACATGAAATTAATCTCATTAAATCAAAAATAAGTTTCATCTGCTCTGTGCTTTTCAGAACATATACTGTACCATTTCTATGATTTTTCACTTGTGTGATTGACTCATAAAGGGCAGCAGTACCTAAATAAAAAACAAGCTAGAGTCACATTAATAATTTAATGCAGTTACATCAAAGATAAGGGCAGAGACAGAAGTACTGTGTGAGTCAAAAACAGGACTATCAGATATTTTAAATGTTCTTTGAAAAACTGCTGATCCCAAACTGAACCTAAGAAATGTTATTGTTAGTGCAGACTGAATGAAAGTCATTATTAATAATAATAATAATAATAATAATAATAATAATAATAATAATAATAATAATAATAATAATAATAATAATAATAATAATAATAATAGGTTTAAGTGCTGACCATGTCGTAGAGAGTCGTATTCATGAGTTTCACTCTGGTTGACTTCATGATTTGTGGAGGAGCCCAAACTGTGACTCTCAGACTGGATCGACCTAAAACATGAAATAAACACAATAAATACAAAGTAACTGATGTATGTTTAAAATAATAATAAAAAGTATTTTACCAACCTGGTGAAGCATGAATCTGTGAAAGAGACACATGTTATTACATCATTTTGTGATGGATAAACTGCTCCATGAGATCAGAATGCATGTATATGTTTGAATAATTAAAGTGTATGTAGTAAATAAACTGTCTAATACAGCATCAAAAGAAGAGGCTCTCACACTTGGACTGTCTGCGGATAAACAACAAGAGCAGGAGAATAATGAGGAGAGAGACTCCACAAACCAGTCCAACAATCAGCCACACAGAAGAAGATGAAGAGCTTCCAGCTCCTGACACAGAGACTGTAACAACAAACAATTAAGTTTAAAAAAAAAAAAAAAAAAAAAAAAAAAAAAAAAAGTTATTTTGGATATTTCATTAAATAATTTTCTCACAAAATAGAGCCAGGTGACTTCAAGCCTTAAACAGACAATCTAATGTTTCTTCTCAAGCATCAAAATATTTCCAAATATTCATCAAATCTTTGATCCTGCTCACCTTTAACTAACATCCAGCTCTGTGGTGACTCTCTTCCTGAGTATTCACACTTGTAGAAACCTTCATCAGACTTTGACACTGCAGAGATCTTCAGCTCCTCTCGGGTATCATTTTGAATAAGTTTGTCATTGTGGTAGAAAAACACATTGGAAAGTATTTTTTGTGTCCTCAAACTGCAGCTCAGACTAACAGAAGCTCCTTCAGTCACAGGATGAACAGGACTCACCAGGATAGGACCATCAGGATCATCTGTGACACAATCAAACACAATTGTTTCAGTCACATCAGCTGCTGCAGACTTTTAGAAAAAGCTGACATAATAACAAGGACAGATTACACAAATTTTGGCAAACTAGATTATGAAAAGATGGAGTGAAATGAAACCAACAACCAAGAATATTTTCCTACTAGTGAGACGCCTAAAATTGTCTGAAAGTCTCATTTTTGTCTATGTTGCCACATAGAATTACTTCACATACAGCAAAGCATAAATGTATAACAACATACCCTGTACAGTGATGTTGACTGCACTGCTGAACTCTCCTGATCCAGACTCACACCAGTACACTGCAGTACCTGACTGTGATGTGTTGATGTTACATGTGGATCCAGTCATTGTCCTACAGTCAGAGTTCAGTCGGTCGTCCTCAGTGAACTTCTTCACTCTCCACTCAGTGAAGTTTCCCTCACAGGTCAGTGAGACAGAGTCAGAGGTGAAGTGTTGCACTCTGTCAGGACTCACTGTGAGAGACGCTGCTGAATGAACATCTGGAAACATGCAGGGAGGAGACAAAGCTCAGAGATGTTAGGATTAAAAATAGTAGTCTCTGGAGCTTGAAAAAAGGGTGAGTGGACTCTTTTTGTTTCTTGAAGACATTTCACTTCTCATCCAAGAGGCTTCTTCAATTCTCAAATGAAACGGTGGAGAGACCCAGGTAGTTAAACCCCAGTGGGTGTAGTCCCCTGGAGGTTTTTGTGACCTTCTATTGTTCATGTGCATAATCACATTCGGCAAGGTGTGGGTCATTACAATCAGTGGGTTCAGGTGAAACCAATTTGGGACTTGTATCATGTGACCTATTGAGGTCATCTGAACAAAGGTGTGAATGGGGGTTGAGATGCCTAGGGTGGGAGCTCAGGACAGCACTGTAAGCGGGGTAAAGTTGGTGACGTCATCCACCTCCTCTGTTCAATGATGGTCATACACAGTGGGCATAGATGGCTTCTTTTACTCCTTTCAAACCATCTGTCTTCCTGGTCCAAAATGTGAACATTGGCATCCTCAAAAGAGTGCCCTTTCTCCTTCAGATGCAGATGTACAGCTGAGTCTTGTCCTGTTGAGGTGGCTCTTCTATGTTGTGCCATTCATTTGTGAAGAAGCTGTTTAGGTTTCTCCAATGTAGAGGTCCGAGCACTCTTCACTGCACTGCACAGCATACAATATGTTGCTTATCTTATCAAAAAGAAGTCCAGTCACCCTTTTTTAAGCTCCAGAGACTACTATGACCTGGATGACTGAGAACCTACACAGACATTAAAAATATCACAGTAAAAATAATCATTTGTGCTGAAGATGAATGCTGATGTTTCAATAAGATAGTGTTTGTTCGGTCAAACTATAATTTTTAGCTTCAGTGACTTTTTATACTTATTATTGGAGATTTTAAATTTTCACATCGATTATATGTCACAAACTTGCTGCAAAATTTATCAATCTTTGAATCTGACCCAACATGTCTAACGCTACACCTAAGAAAGGATTTGTTTTAGACCTTGTTTTTACTCTTGGTTTAAATATTGATTTGCTTTATTCCGAGGATATTTTTAATTTTTGATCATGTTTGTATTTTTTTAAATTTCTATTTTAATTTTGATTATCTATCTGTTCCACGTGTGTTTTGTTCACGCATTCTGAATCACCTTTCTGCAGAGAAATTTACTGCAGCTTTCAATCACGAGGAGGTATTCACTTCAGACGATGTAAATATTTTAGTAGACTCTTTTAACCATTAGTGTCTCTCTATTTTAGATAGAGTGGCTCCTTTTAAAATGAGAACTACTTTTAACAATTCCTCCCCTAGGATGAATGACAGTATTCACTGTTTGAAATGGACCTGAAATGAACAATTCTGTGAAAAAACAAAAAAAAATGACTCTTATCTTAAGCAGTTAAAAGCTGATGTTGCTTTCTTTCAGGAAACACATTTGAAGCAGAACCAGACCAAACTACTTAAGAGAAGCTGGGTCAGTCAGCTTTTTCACTCCAAATTTAATGCAAGAGCTAGAGGCACAGCAATCCTGATACACAAGGATATTCCCTTTCAGTCAGAATAGGTGATTTCTGATTCAGCAGGGCGTTATATTATTATACGTGGCCACCTTTTTTTACCCCAGTCATTATGGTGTCTGTATACGCACCTAACTGGGATGATAGTGACTTTTTTGCTAATCTTTTTGCTAAATTGCCCAGCCAACACACTTACAATATAATAATAGGGGGCGATTTGGACAGATCATCTAATAAGTCACAGCCTCTTTCCAAGTCTGCTAAAGTCATTAATGACTTTATAAGTAGGTCTGGTCTATCAATTTGGCAATTTGATAATCCCAATAAGAAGGTATTCTCCTGTGTTCATCACACATATACTCGTATTGATTATTTCTTGATGGACAATAAATTGTTGGAAAATCTTAACTCAAGTACATACCACAGTATATCTGTATCAGACCATACAGCTATATTTTTCATTTTACAATTACCAGACTATCCTAAGCCGAGACACAACCGGAGATTGAACACAATCCTCTTGGCAAAGGAGGAATTTATGAAATTCATAATTTACAAAATAATTTTTTTTCTTGACACATAACAATCTTCCGAAATTAGTCATGCAATACTATGTGAAACTCTCAAGGCCTATTAGCACGGGCGGATAATTACTTACTCCTCCAGGGTGAACAAGGTTAGTAATGTTAAATTAAATGAGTTATCACATTCAATTGAGGAAATAGATCAACAATATTCAGTCTCGCCATCCCCCTCCATTTTCAAAGAAAAACTGCAACTACAAATGGACGATGACTTATTATCTACAGATATGGCTGCACAATTAGTATTAAAAGCCCGTCACAATATTTATGAATATGGGGATAAAGCCAACAGACTAGCCCATCAAATTCACTGAGCGTCTGCCTGTTGTCTTATCACTAAGATACATGATTCAACAGGTAACATTGTGATAAGTCATAAAGAGATAAACAACATTTTAAAACAATTTTATACTAATCCAATCTCATTGTACATCCTGTATAATGACAATAAAGCCATTCTATTCTATTCTACTAATCTCTATACATCTGAAGGCCAAAATGACCCCCCCCCACCCCCGATAGTTTTCTTGACAAATTGGCATTTCCCACTCTTCCACCTGAAGTCCACTCAGCACTTGATGCTGAAATTTCCAAAACAGAAGTACGTGATGCCATTAAATAATTGAGAACAAGGAAAACACTGATGGTTATTGCTCTGAGTTTTATAAGAAATTCGCTGGAGAACTTTCCGCTTTGTTGCAAAAGACCAGAGGTGGGAAGTACAAATACTTCGTTACTGTACTTAAGTAGATTTTTCGGGTATCTGTACTTTACTTGAGTATTTATTTTTCCGACTTTTTTTTACTTTTATTCCCTACATTTTTACACAAGTATCTGTACTTTCTACTTCTTGCATTTTCAAAACAGACTCATTACTTTTTAACACATCGGAGAGAAGTTTACATTTCCGGTCAGTGCGCCGTCAAACATGAAATGATCTGAGCCTAAACGGAGCAATAATAACATATAAGAGACAATTGTACTGGAGTATCCTCCATCACCGGGGCTTATCTCGTACAAAGGGATTAAATATGCAAACACATAATTCATAAGATGTGGGAAAACCACTAAACAAAATGGCTTGAGTCTTTTAGATATTTAATTCAATTCAATTCAATTCAATTTTATTTATATAGCGCCAAATCACAACAAACTGTTGCCTCAAGGCGCTTTGTATTGTGGGTAAAGACCCTACAATAATACAGAGAAAACCCAACAGTCAAAACGATCCCCTATGATCAAGCACTTGGCAACAGTGGGAAGGAAAAACTCCCTTTTAACAGGAAGAAACCTCCAGCAGAACCAGGCTCAGGGAGGGGCAGTCATCTGCCGCGACCGGTTGGGCGGAGGGGAGAGAAAGACATGCTGTGGAAGAGAGCCAGAGATTAATATCAATTAATGATTAAATGCAGAGTGGAGTATAAACAAAGTAAATAAGGTGAATGAGAAGAAACAGTGCATTATGTGAACCCCCCAGCAGACTAGGCCTATAGCAGCATAACTAAGGGAGGGTTCAGGGTCACCTGATCCAGCCCTAACTATAAGCTTTATCATAAAGGAAAGTTTTAAGCCTAATCTTAAAAATAGAGAGGGTGTCTGTCTCCCGAATCCAAGCTGGAAGCTGGTTCCACAGAAGAGGTGCCTGAAAGCTGAAGGCTCTGCCTCCCATTCTGCTCTTAAGTATCCTAGAAACCACAAGTAAGCCAGCAGTCTGAGAGCGAAGTGCTCTATTGGGGTGATATGGTACTATGAGGTCTTTGAGATAAGATGGTGCCTGATTATTCAAGACCTTGTATGTGAGGAGAAGGATTTTAAATTCTATTCTAGATTTAACAGGGAGCCAATGAAGAGAAGCCAGTATGGGAGAAATCTGCTCTCTCTTTCTAGTCCCTGTCAGTACTCTAGCTGCAGCATTTTGGATCAGCTGAAGGCTTTTCATGGAGCTTTTAGGACAGCCTGATAATAATGAATTACAATAGTCCACCCTAGAAGTAATAAATGCATGAATTAGTTTTTCAGCATCACTCTGAGAAAGGATGTTTCTAATTTTAGAAATATTGCGCAAATGCAAAAAAGCGGTCCTACATATTTGTTTAATATGTGCACTGAAGGACATATCCTGGTCAAAAATGACTCCAAGATTTCTCACAGTGTTACTGGAGGCCAAAGTAATGCCATCCAGAGTAAGTATCTGGTTAGACACCATGTTTCTAAGATTTGTGGGGCCGAGAACAAGAATTTCAGTTTTATCTGAATTTAGAAGCAGGAAATTAGAGGTCATCCAGGCCTTAATATCTTTAAGACATTCCTGCAGTTTAACTAATTGATGTGTGTCATCTGGCTTCATTGATAGGTAAAGCTGAGTATCATCTGCATAATAATATAAATTGATGCAGTGCTTTCTAATAATACTGCCTAAGGGAAGCATGTATAATGTAAATAAAATTGGTCCTAGCACAGAACCCTGTGGAACTCCATAATTAACCTTAGTGTGTGAAGAAGACTCCCCATTTACATGAACAAACTGGAGTCTATGAGATAAATATGATTCAAACCACTGCAGTGCAGTACCTTTAATACCTCTAGCAAGCTCTAATCTCTGTAATAAAATGTTATGGTCAACAGTATCAAAAGCTGCACTGAGGTCCAACAGGACAAGCACAGAGATGAGTCCTCTGTCAGAGGCTGTAAGAAGATCATTGGTAACCTTCACTAATGCGGTTTCTGTACTGTGATGAATTCTGAAACCTGACTGAAACTCTTCAAATAAACCGTTCCTCTGCAGATGATCAGTTAGCTGTTTTACAACTACTCTTTCAAGAATCTTTGAGAGAAAAGGAAGGTTGGAGATTGGCCTATAATTAGCTAAGACAGCTGGGTCAAGTGATTGCTTTTTAAGTAGAGGTTTAATTACAGCCACCTTGAAGGCCTGTGGTACATAGCCAACTAATAAAGACTGATTGATCATTTTTAAGATAGAAGCATCAATAATTGGAAAGACTTCTTTGAACAGTCTAGTAGGAATGGGATCTAATAAACATGTTGCTGGTTTGGAGGAAGTAACTATTGAAGTTAACTCTGAAAGATCAACTGGAGCAAAAGAGTCTAAACAAATACCAGCAGTGCTGAAAGCAGCCGAACATGAAGAATAATCTTTGAGATGGTTATGAATAATTTTTTCTCTAATGTCTAAAATTTTATTTGTAAAGAAATCCATGAAGTCACTACTAGTTAAAGTGAAAGGAATACTCGGCTCTACAGAGCTCTGACTCTTTGTCAGCCTGGCTACAGTGCTGAAAAGAAACCTGGGGTTGTTCTTATTTTCTTCAATTAATGATGAACAGTAAGATGTCCTAGCTTTACGGAGGGCTTTTTTATAGAGCAACAAACTCTTTTTCCAGGCTAAATGAGCATCTTCTAATTTAGTGAGACGCCATTCCCTCTCCAGCTTTCGGGTTATTTGCTTTAAGCTGTGCATTTGTGAATTATACCACGGAGTCAGGCACTTCTGATTTGAAGCTTTCCTTTTCGGAGGAGCCACAGTATCCAAAGTCATACGCAGTGAGGATGTAAAACTATTGACGAGATAATCGACCTCACTGGGAGCAGAGTTTAGGTAGCTGCACTGCACTGTGTTGGCACATGGCACTGAAGAGCATAATAATGAAGGAATTAGATCCTTAAACTTAGTTACAGCACTTTCAGAAAGACGTCTACTGTAATAAAACTTATTCCCCACTGCTGTGTAATCCATTAAAGTAAATGTAAATGTTACTAAGAAATGATCAGACAGGAGGGGGCTTTCAGGGAATACTGTTAAGTCTTCAGTTTCTATGCCATATGTCAGGACAAGATCCAGAGTATGATTAAAGTGGTGGGTGGGCTCCTTTACATTTTGAGAGAAGCCAATTGAATCTAACAATAGATTAAATGCAGTGTTGAGGCTGTCATTCTCAGCATCTACATGGATGTTAAAATCAGCCACTATAATGATTTTATCTGAACTGAGCACTAAATCAGATAAAAAGTCTGAGAAATCAGACAGAAACTCTGAGTAAGGACCAGGTGGACGATAGATAATAACAAATAAAACAGGTTTTTGATTTTCCCAATTAGGATGGACAAGACTAAGAGTCAGGCTTTCAAAAGAATGAAAACTTTGTCTGGGTCTTTGATTAATTAATAAGCTGGAATTGAAGACTGCAGCTAATCCTCCTCCTTGACCTGTGCTTCGAGCATTCTGACAGTTACTGTGACTCGGGGGTGTTGATTCAATTAAACTAACATATTCATCCTGCTGTAACCAGGTTTCTGTAAGGCAGAATAAATCAATACGTTGATCAATTATTAAATCATTTACTAATAGGGACTTGGAAGAGAGAGACCTAATGTTTAATAATCCACATTTAATTGTTTTATTTTTTGTTGTAGTTGATGAAGCTGTATTATTTATTGTTTTTGAATTTTTATGCTTAAATAGCTTTTTGCTGATTTTAGCTTTGTTTTTTGGTGGTCTGGGAGCAGGCACCGACTCTATGGGGATGGAGTTTTGGGGGGATGGCAGGAGGAGAGAAGCTGCAGAGAGGCGTGTAAGACTGCAACTCTGCTTCCTGGTCTCAACCCTGGGCAGTCAGGTTTTAGGAGGGTTAATAAATTTGGCCATATTTCTAGAAATGAGAGCTGCTCCATCCAAAGTGGGATGGATGCCGTCTCTCCTAACAAGACCAGGTTTTCCCCAGAAAACAGAGTCGCCAATAACCAGAGTTTGTTCCTCGGCGGGTGTGTCGCCGAGTGGAGAAAAACGGTTAGAGACGTGAACAGGTTGGTGGTGTACCCGGGGCTTCTGCTTAGGACTACGCTTCCTCCTCACCGTCACCCAGCCGGCCTGTTTTCCCTGCTGCTCGGGATCTGCTGGGGGGGAGCTAACGGCGGCTAAGCTACCATGGTCCGCACCCGCTACAGGGGCCTGGCTAGATACAGGATTTTCCAGGGTGCGGAGCCGAGTCTCCAATTCAGAAAGCCTGGCCTCCAGAGCTACAAACAGACTACATTTATTACAAGTACCGTTACTGCTAAAGGAGGCCGAGGAGTAACTAAACATGTGACACCCAGAGCAGGAAAGTGCAGGAGAGACAGGAGAAGAAGCCATGCTGGTAGTGAGTCGGCTAAGGGCTAAGCTACTAGCTGAGCTAAGCTAGCGAATTTCTAAAAACAAATAGAGTAATGTGAATACAGGTGATTCAGCAAAGAGTATGCTATTTAAAGTAGGTGAAGATTACACTGAAATATGTTATTATCCAGATAAATCGAGTTATACAGATATAACAGCTAACAGACAGCAAAACACTGTGCTCCGAAACAGGAACAGGAAGTGATACAATACCGCAGTGAGAGCCAACAAATCAACAAATTTTTGATTTACAAATCAAAAATTTTGTTCAGAAAAACTCCTTTTCAAACTGTCCAAATGACTATATAGTGGACAATATTTTTGCATTATGACCTGTGAATAAAAGATTAACCTCTGCCCTGTGCAACCTAATACGTGAGCTCAATCCCTCTTCACCCAATGACATCAGAAGGTGGTGGGAGACAGACCTGGGTCAAGTAATAAGTGATGAGCACTGGATGGCCTCTCTTAAATGGATACATACCTCTTCAATATGTGCTCTACATGGTCTGTTGCAGCTGTAAGTAGTTTTAAGAGCTAACCTCACCAACGCAAGATTAGCTGATATATATCCTGATGCAGACCCTTCTTGCCCTTGCTATAATGGCAGCCCAGCAGATCATCTGCATATGTTTTGGTCTTGCCTTGTTCTTTCTACCCTTTGGTCTGATATTTTTTTATGCATATTCAAAAATCTTCCGGAAAACCATCACACCTAATCCTCTGTATGCTATATTTGGAATTACTCCGACGTCCTACTCCATATCTGTCATGGTTTGGATGTGTGGTGGAAGAGTAGGACCCAAAGGCAGGACGCGTGACACTGGAGCTAAACTTTGACAGCTTTATTATGCTGAGGCTCACAGGAGAAAATAAACAAAACAACAAAATCTCAACCAAGGCCAAAACACAAAAAACAAGCCTAGGAGAACTAGGGAATACATAAACTGGGAAACACACAGCAGGAAGAAGAAACAATGACGCAACAATGATCAGACGAAAACTGAGGGCTTAAATACACAGCAGGTAATTAGGGCAAGAGGAAACAGCAGGGCACAACAGGTGAAGCAATGAAACTAATAACAGGGGAAGCAAAACTAAACACAAAGCACAGGGAACACAAGACTGTCAAAATAATACAGGAAGTGACTAAACAAGGAACACGCAGACTTGACACGGGGAACTGGCACACAGACACTGGACAGAGACACAGACCTGACACAAGGGACTAGAATGAACTGAGGAATACATTAGAAAAATAATAAACATAATCAGAGAAATAACTGAAACAAAACCAAGAAAACACAAAACACTGGGCCACCGGCCCAGGACCATGACAAGATCAAGCCAAGCGAGAACAATGATTGCATTTACTTCTCTTACAGTGAGAAGAACCATCTTACTATGCTGGAAGCAGCAATTCCCATCCAGTTTTCCTAAATGGATAAGGGATATTATGTATTTTTTTAAATTAGAAAAGATTAGATATACACTAAAAGGAGTCACACAACAATTCTCAGTGACCTGGAGCCCATTTCTGAATTATTTTAGGACACTTCATATACCACTTGATGAGAGAAGTAATGAGGAAGAGTAGTTTTTTTTTTTTTTAATTTTGGTTTTTCTTTTTTACTTTTTAAAATTTATTTTGTGTTTTTCCATTTTATTTTTATTCATTGTCATATTATCCTATTATGGCATTTAGTTAAAATATTGAGTTGTTATGTTTTCATTGTCATATTGAATATATTTGGAATGATGTGGGGAGGGTGGGGTTTGTGGGAGTTACACCTTTGTGCAAATAATGTTCCCTGGTGATTGTTGTACACTCAACATGTATGCAAAAATTAGGGTTCTTATGTATACAACATAATAAAAAGAAAAAAAATGAAATGAACCTGTTGGAAACTGGAGCTTATATGGAAAACAACAAAGCTCCAAGTCCACCTAATTCATTTAAAGGTAAAGGTCAGTTGATTTCTAACAGCAGACAAAATCCAAAAATGCTATATGACACTTATCAAAGTCATCGTTGTACCTGATTCTCCTGCCACGGCCATTCAGTCTGATGAAGACTGAAAATTTGTTTTTAACCTTTTTAATTTGGAAAATTAATGATTTTAGAGCAAGCATAAATCCCTCTGTTTCTTCTTCTTCTTTATTTCCCACTCAGCCATCAATCCTTGAGAACTTTTCAACAGTATCATTAAAAGATCTCCTTATTGTGGATCTCCTCTTGTTCAACTGATGTTGTATCCACAGTTCTATTTAAGAAGATCTTCTAAACCATTGAATGATGTGTTTTAACAATAATTAACCTGTTAACTGGCTGTACCAAAATCACCTGAAAAAGCTACATGACGCCCTCTGGTTATTATTGGCTCTGGAAAACCCATTTCTTAACATGACTGGCCGAATGAGGTGTCAATCAAAAGGGGAGGGTCTAGCCTGCCATATAAAATGCATTACATACGTCCAGCGGACGGGGCTACTAGATCACTGGTTACTGGCTGTGTTCCTCGATATTTTAAACAGGCAGTTATTCATCCCCTGTTAAAAAGCCTTAACCATGGCCCTCCATACAGATGGTAAATAGCAAAAAAAGAGAATGTGATCCTTCATTCCCTCAAAATTTAGACTGATTTCATGTCAAAAATCTTTGTGGCCAAATTCGAACACTACAAACAAAAAGAGTTGGTGAAGAGCCGCGGCCGGGAGCTGAGAGGGACGGACTTCAGCGTCAACGACCAGTTTCCGAAGGAGATCCTGGAGCGACGCAAGGTCCTGTTCCCCATCCGGAAGAAGTTCATGCAGGGAGGCTCCCGGGCTGTCATCGCCGTGGACAAATTGTATGTAAACGGACAGCTTTACCGCGACAAAACCACCACGCCATGGCTCTACTGATCGTTCGGGTGATCTGTGTCCACATTAACGCTCTTTTCTGAGTTTTTTTTTTTTTTCGTTTTCTACTTTCTCTGCAGTTTTCTAAATGTATATTCAATTGTCTAAATAGGACCATTAACGGCGACTACTCAGCATAGTGCCGTGATCGTTTGTTTGTTTTTCCCTCTTCTTGTATAGATATTTCGGTCTTACGTATGTCACTTAGGTCACTTTTTCACTTCTTTTTTCTTTCCGCACTCAACAATATGTTTACGTCACTTGAAATGCTACAATCTACTACACTAACATACAGCACAGACACACGCACCAACATACAGAGCATATACACACACACCAACATACAGCGCACATACACATGCACACACCAACTTAAAGTGCACACACACACCAACATACAGAGCATATGCACATGTACACACACACACTAACATACAGCGCATATACACACACATCTTTAGTGAGCACACAACAGTCCATCAGTTAATTCAAACATGAGCACACTCAGATTTGTCTCATGGAATGTACACGGAGCTGGTTCGAGGGAAAAGAGACTAAAAATTTTTAATCGGTTAAAAGACTTAAAAGCAGATGTTCTTCTACAGGAGACACATCTGAACACACTCTCTCCTCTCCACAGTTCCCTCACACTTATTCAGCCTGCTATAGCTCCAAACAAAGAGGTGTAGCTATATTGATTAACAAGAAGATTAACTTTAACATTAGCAACACTACAACAGACACAGAAGGTAGATTTATAATACTTAATTTATCTATTCAGAATACAGATTTATGTATCGCCAACATATATGGACCAAATGTTGATGACCCCTCCTTCTTTCATGCTTTCTTCACTTCACTCTCTGCTTACTCTGACACCACACTTATAATAGGAGGAGACTTCAACCTGGTACTTAATACAGATATTGACAGGCTCAGTACAGCAGTGAGTCAGAGGAGCTGGCAGTCTGCAGACATTCTTAAACAGTACATGAAGGATTTTGGTCTTTGCGATGCTTGGCGTTCACATCACCCCACTCTGAGGGATTATAGTTTTTTCTCACCAGTACATCACTCTCACTCCCGCTTAGACTACTTCTTAGTTAGCAGCGCCATGATGATGGACATCACAGACACTCAGATTCATCCTACCACTATCAGTGATCATGCACCGGTGTCTATGTCTCTGACACAGAAAAGAGTCACACCACCAATCAGGAACTGGAGATTTAATACATCATTACTTAAAGAACAAGATTTCATTAATTATTTCAAAAAGGAGTGGGCAGCATGTTTAGAATATAATGATCTACCAAGAATATCACCATGTGTTCTTTGGGAAGCAGGAAAGGCAGTAATGCGGGGCAAAATAATATCTTACTGCTCGCATAAGAAAAATAAAGAAAACACATTTGTGTTAGAATTAGAACAAAAAATTAAATCTTTAGAAACTGCCTATGCTGCTTCACTTCAGAAGATATAATTAACAACCTGAGGAAACTGAAATTGGAGTTAAATGAAATAATTGATAAGAGGACACAATTTATGTTACAGAGGCTGCGCTTGGAAAACTTTGAGCATGGAAATAAATCTGGAAAATTCCTGGCCAACCAATTAAAACTAAATAAAGAAAAAACAGCCATTTTTTTCTATTAAAGACTCAATTGGTAACATTACTCATGACCCACAACAAATAAATAACTCTTTAAAAAACTTCTATGAAGCCTTATACTCACCACAGATTAACCCATCTGATACTGAAATTGAAGAATTTCTTAATAATATAAATCTACCAAAACTAAATGACGAACAGGCTGCAGCTCTGGATTCGCCTCTTTCACTATCTGAATTTTACGAAGCAGTACAGCATCTCCCAAATAATAAAGCCCCAGGCCCAGATGGTTTTCCAGCCGAGTTTTATAAAGAATTTTGGTCTGAGCTAGCTCCCATTTTTTTCAGAATGGTGACTCAGATTCAGAATGATCACATCTTATCTCCAACCTTAAACTCTGCTAACATTAGCCTGCTCCTTAAACCAGGCAAAGACCCCACACTCCCATCCAGCTACCGCCCAATCTCTCTTATTAATGTAGATCTTAAAATAATTTGCAAAGCCCTTGCCAAAAGATTAGAAAGTATTACTCCATTTATTGTACATCCAGATCAAACAGGCTTTATCAAAAGTCGGCACTCAGCCAATAATACACGTTGACTAATAAATATAATAGACTATTGTTCTATTAACAAATTAGAGACTATAGTCGTGTCTTTAGATGCGGAAAAAGGATTTGACTGGGTAAATTGGAGATTCTTACTAGCAGTTCTACAAAAATTTGGATTTGGTTCATCCTTTATAAACTGGATCAGAACACTACACAGCTCCCCAAATGCACGTGTTAGGACAAATGATCTCATTTCCCAAAGCTTCAGTCTGCAGAGGGGCACCAGGCAGGGCTGCCCTCTCTCTCCCCCTCTCTTTTTGTAATTTTCATTGAGCCACTAGCAGCAGCAATCTGTCAAAATGCAAATATTAAAGGGATTCAAACTGAAAATACGGACCATAAAATTTGCCTTTATGCTGATGATGTATTACTTTTCCTTTTGCTTGAGAACACTAATAGATAAGTTCTCATCTATATCTGATTACGCTATCAATTGGAGTAAATCGACAGTTTTGCCTCTGAATTGTAACTTCCATAGAACCTCTAGGACCCCACTAAAGTCAGGAAATATTAGATATTTAGGCATCAGTTTTTCTGCCAGGCTCTCAGACTTGGTACGATTAAATCATACCCCCTTATTAAAAACAATAGAGGATGATCTCACACATTGGAATAGTTTACCTATATCACTCATGGGGAGAGTTGCTGCCATTAAAATGATGGTTTTACCAAAAATTAATTATCTATTTTCACTGATCCCTAATAAACCTTCGCTTCCTTGGTTTAAGTCACTAGATTCAAACATCTCAAAATTTTTATGGAAAAACAAACCGTCAAGAATAAGCTTAAAAACTTTACAAAAGCCAAAACACAGTGGCGGTCTGGAACTACCAAACTTTTATTACTATTTCTTAGGCAGTAGGTTGCAGTACATTTCAAAGTGGATCAAATCCAATTCATCAGACAACCCATGGCTGGATCTAGAACAGGCACTTTGTGGAAAAATAAAAATCTCATATCTACCTTTCATTAGTCCCAGTATTAAACATCATAACTGCTATAAAAGCCTTAGTATAAACACCTCTCTGACAGCCTGGTGGGAATTTTTAAAAATAACTAAGTCTTCACTTATCCCCTGTAAACTAACACCCATTTGGAACAATCCAGATATTTGTCAGAAAAAGAAAATGCTGAATTTTCTGTTATGGCGTGATAAGAGTGTAAATAATTTAGAACATATTATCCAAGATGGAAACCTTATTACATTCCAAGAACTTCTATCAAAATATAGAATTGGCAACGGTAGATTTCTGGAATATCAACAACTTAAGTCCAGCTTACAGGAAAGGTTTAACCTCAATCAATTGAATTTAGAAATACCTGCATGGGTAACAGAATTTCTTAACCTCTGTACCCCAAAATTGTTGTCAAAATTATATAAATTATTACTAAAAACTGATGACTCAGTTCCCATCCCAATTGCAAAATGGGAGCGTGATCTTTCTGTCAACCTGGATAAAAATTTATGGACAGAAATATGTTTAAATATCTTCAAAATGACTAAAAGACCCCAATTACAACTTGTACAATATAAAATTCTCCATAGAACACACTATACTGGACAAAGGATGTTCCAAATGGGTCTTACACGCTCAAACATATGCACCCACTGTACAAGCAATTCAGAGGAGAACTATCTACATGCTCTGTGGTCCTGTGTACCTGTTCAGAGATTTTGGCAGAGGATATGTGATGCTGTATCTTAAATTATTTGATGTAATGTGTAACAGATGGTCTTTGTGAATAGATTTATTACTTGCTGTGTGTGTGACTTGACCACAGTGTTTGGTTTTGCACACAGATCACTGTTTTTTGCAGTGATTATTTGATTTTGACTGGAAAGTATTGGATTTTGGGGAATTAGCTTGAGTTTTTAGATTTGTGTATTACATTTTGGGAAAATGGGTGGTGGACTCGGGAAATGTGAGTTTGCAGTTCAGAAATACTGTGGTGAGCTCTTACACCGATACATAACATATAGACCATTTAGGTCTTCTGTCCAAAATCTGTTGGTAGTGCCTCGCTCTAGACTAAAAACGAAAGGAGACAGTGCATTTGAGGTTGTGGCTCTGAAACTTTGGAATGCACTACCATTACACCTGAGACCTGCTGACTCTAATGAACCTTTTGAAGACCAGCTCAAGACTTATTTGTATAGGCTTGCTTTTAACTAGTGGTTTGTGTGGAGCACTTTGTGATTTTTTATCTAGAAAGGTGCTATATTGTGGCAGCCAAGTGGGAGGTGCCAGCAGAGCAAAGACTCATAGGACTGTTCATGCTGACATTCATGTGTTGAGTTGCAATGTTATATCAGTTTTTCCAGTTGTGTTGGTCTCTCACTGTTATTATTAGTTTGTGATGTGAATTGCACATCTGGTATTGAGGGTGGCTAGTAATGGCCCACCATGACTAAGACAGCCGTGGCAGCTAATGACCTTGGGTCCATCTTTGCTTGATGTTAATAAAGCTGTATTTCTATAGTTGACCAGTGGGTGGAGCATAGGAAATGCAAAGTTATAGTAGATGAAGATTTCTGTCCCATAATACTTGAGCTCTTCACAGTATAAATAAATTTTACTTCCTTATTTAAAATTTGGTGAAACATTGGTGAATAAAAATGATGACATAACATCAGCTTATTGAAAGGACAGAGAGAAACAAACTGACCTGCAGACCAGACAAACTTTGGTTCACTGTGATCAGTGTGATACTCTGGGTCTCCTCTTCCAGCTCTACACACATATCCTGCTGTGTGTGTCTGTCCATCAATGATGTAGGAGTCCTGTGCAGTCCCACTGCCATCAGGTAGCAGCTCATAACTGTAGGATTTCTCTGATAGATCAGGAACAGCTTTATACCAGTAGAAGCTCCATCCTGCAGACGGATGTTCAACCTCACAGTTCAGAGTTACTGAGGCTCCAGGACTCAGCCATGATGGAGACACAGTGAGGACAGGACGGGGTTCATCTGTTCAATAAAGATTTTCTCTGAATGAACATGTAGTACAGTCTCTGAACAGTGAGCTCAGGTTATAAAAAATGTCGACTCCAAATACAAACATTTGTTGCAAACTGAAACTATCTAAAAAAATTATTTCAAGCTATACAAACAAGAACACATTTTACAAAGTGCTCAAACAGCTTAAAGGAAACATGACTTACTGTCAGAAACTGCCAGTGTGACTGAAACTGAATAAAATACTACACATGTGCAATAAAAATAATAAAGATACAGAAGAGCAATCAGTGGATTGAACTTTTTTCTTAGTGGATGTGGTGGAGCAGCTGAAACAGGTTCAGCATTTGTTCTGCTCTTCATGTATCAGAGCTGTACAGCAGAGAAGTTACTCTGATATGTTTCACTCTCTTCACTGTTTTCACTGATTTTGATCAAACAGATAAAATGGATGAAAGATCTCCAACTTACATGATACAGTCAGTGTGACTGAATCACTCCACTCTGTTATCAAATAGTCCCCTCTGCCCCTGCATCTGTATCCTCCACTGTCAGACTCAGTAGCTTTGATGGTTCTGTTTTCATTGGATGTTGGAGGTGTGTTTAACTTGGCTGGACTCCATTCATACGTCCACTGAGTTCCTCCTTCTCCCTGAATCTCACATCTGACAGTGACTGTCTCACCGCTGAATATCTGAGTCCAGGGTGGCTGCAGGATCACAGTGGGCTTAATGGGAGCTGTTCACATAAAAATATCCAGTTAGGAGAAGAGAAGCATAAAAATTCTGCTGTTAATAACAAAAGAGTAGAGTGACTGCAAAACAACATCAAAGCAAAGTCACAATATACCAATTTATAGCTTTCACACTGTAACACAACATTTTCAGCAAAATGTACTAAGATGCACTTTTTGTCCTTTTATCATCATTTATTTTCCAAACATAACATATTTTTTCACGAGTTGTAATCAGTCTGTTTTACTTTCAGAAAGATATGAACTTTGTTTATCTCCACTGATTTGCTTGTTCACCTCAGTGTGTTGATGAGTTTAATTAGAACAAAAACATAAAACTGAATGACTGATCGTCTCTCCTCTGTATATCTCAGTCCAGTTTGGATGCAGAGTCACAACAGCTTTGTTTGAGACTGTTGATGTTCAAGAAAGAACAACAAGAACACATGAATGACAAAAAGGTTCAGCTGCCATCAGATGTAGAGCTTTGTGGGAAGTTCAGTTGAAACTCACCAGTTGTGTCAATCCAAACTGACTGACTGTACTCTGTGTAGTAAACTGGGTCTCCTCTTCCTCCTCTGCACCTGTAGAGTCCTCCCTCTGAGACTCTGATTTGTCCATTTGATTGTAAATCTGCATCCCATGGGGTCAGAGGTTCAGAGTGTTTCTCATCTCTGTACCAGTAGTATTTCCAGCCAGATGATGATGATGATGATGATGATGATGATGGGTCCACAGAGCAGGTCAGGGTCACACTGCCCCCTACTGGAACAGCTGTGTTATCAGCTCTCAGTTCAGCCTTTGGTTTATAATCTGTTCAGTTTAGAACAAGAAAAGAACAAGAAAACGAATCAGAACAATTTAAAGAACTGGATGGAAATATGTAAATTATAAAAATCAGGAAACCTTAATGATGAAGCTGTAACAAACTGTGTCACACAAAATACTCTGAAATACCAGAGAATTGTGAACCTAAACACTGGTCTTATATGTCTGTGAATGTATACAGTGTTACAAAAGTTGACTCTATAACAGTGGTTCCCAAAGTCAACCCCCCCCCCCCCATTAAATTGTAATTAATCAGAATCAAGCTTTTCTTCTCTAAATGTACCTTAACACCAAAACAGGACATTATTGATGTTTCTAATATTATTGTCAGCATGGGAATGGACAAATGTAGATATATAAATATGTTTATTATTGTTGCAACAATCCAAAACAATGACAAATAATGTCCAGATTATTCTCCAGAAAGACTTCACAGGTACTGCACACTCATAAAATATGCCAAAAGTACACTTAAGCATAATGTCCCACACAATGTTATTGTGTCTGACTGAACATGGACAAAAACATGAAACTCAGAAAAAGCATCACCTTCTAAGTGGGATCAAAACAGGGAAACACAACAGAAATTAAAAAACGAATTGTCCAGACGTTTCAGTTGACAGATATCCAGCACGGTCTGCCTTTGGCGACCGGGAGGAGGATTTGTCCAGCAAGTGGTATTTGAGACTCGATGGACTACAGTGGTAACTCAGTTCACAGCAACAGTAAATACAAATAACTTTGGCCTTGTAAACAGAACCATTTGGCAGAGTGATGGATAAATTCAGAAACTTATCAAAAACCACAGGCCACGCGATCAATTCTCCAGAAAAGATCATTTAATCTACTTGCAAGAAAATTAAAGGAGCATGTACATCAGTACAAGTTCAGTTTGTTCTCTCCTCTCAGTCATACTTATATACACTTGAGCACAAGAGCAGGTAACAAGAGTGCGCATAAACAAAGGAAGTAACAAAGAAGTCTTCCAATGTTCTGCTTACAGCCGTCTCTAAAGGTCTCTGAGTTAAATGGAAAGTTGATTTTGCACCTACTATAGCTATAATTAAACACATGACATTAGTATAACCTCTTACTTCTATCAGTGTCCTCTGTACTACCGTATAGATATGAAACTCAGACGGGTTGAAGGAAGGTCAGCAGACATATGAATCTTCACACTTCTCATTACAAAGAAACACATTCTGTACAAAAGTTCATAAGGTTATAAAAAAATTCCCCCATGTAGGCGTTCTTTTACACAGTCAACTTAAATTGAAAACACATATACATATAACATAAGCATAATCATTATACAAAAATGTTTATCATACTACTACAGAATTCAGTGTTCCTACACAGAGCTTTAAAGATAAACTAGCCGTTCTTTTCTGCTTGCCATCCACAACGTTACTGTTACATCGTTACTGTTGCATCACTTCCTGACATCCCAAACCACAGTGGTGGGCCAAAGGTCACAGACCGTGCATACGTTAATCACACATTTAAAAAAAAAATAGAGGCGTTAAAAGGAATTTCCTTTAAGGCGTTATTATTGCGTTAACTTCCACAGTTCTACTTTTTATATATAAATAAATACATTTATGTAAATATGTAACTCTGCATCCTTGTGAGTAATTTCATGTCCGTGAATGAGAAGTGATTCTCAAACATTTTACCTGATAAAACAAAGGTTTAAAAAAAAATCTGTTCTTACTGCGACACCCTTGCAGTACCTTCACACCCACGCTTGGGGAACCAGAGATCTAGAAGGAAGAAAACACTTCCAAATCCTTACACACGTGCACATTAAAATCCTTCAATGAAATCTATGTGAGTGATGTCTGATAATAAACATCATTAATCTGAATGGATAACAGAGCAGCACAGAGCAGCATCCAATAAAATGAGGCCATATTGTAGTCTGCAGTTCAGAGTTCATTAAGTGATAAAGATGCAGTGTGTGTTCCTCCAGACTCTTTAACTAAAACCTGAAACCTCTAGAGATTCATTTCAAAAATAGATAACATGCTAAAAACAACTGAAGTAACTGCATCATATGTTGGTGCAACAGGTAGTACTACACATGTACAATAAAAATAATAAAAATACAGAAGAGCAATCAGTGGATTGAACTTTTTTCTTAGTGGATGTGGTGGAGCAGCTGAAACAGCTTCAGCATTTGTTCTGCTCTTCATGTATCAGAGCTGTACAGCAGAGAAGTTACTCTGATATGTTTCACTCTCTTCACTGTGAATAAAAAGCTGCTTTTCAGGTTTTTTGCTGTCAAACTAAAAACAAAACATTTCACTGAGCAGCACAAAGAAGCTACAAAGCTGGAAGAAAAACAAGTGTTTTCACTTATTTTGATCAAACAGATAAAATGGATGAAAGATCTCCAACTTACATGATACAGTCAGTGTGATGGCAGCACTCCACTCTGTTAAGGAATAGCCCCTTCTGCCCCGGCATCTGTATCCTCCACTGTCAGACTCGGTAGCTTTCCTGATTTTGTATAGATTGGATGCTGGACGTGTGTTTAACTTGGCTGGTCTCCATTCATACGTCCTCTTAGTTCCTCCACCTCCCTGAATCTCACATCTGACAGTGACTGTCTCTCCTCTGTATATCTGAGTCCAGGGTGGCTGCAGGATCACAGTGGGCTTAATGGGAGCTGTTCACATAAAAATATCCAGTTAGGAGAAGAGAAGCATAATAATTCTGCTTTTTATGACAAAAGAGTAGAGTGACTGCAAAACAGCTGATTCATGGACAAACAGATTGGAAGACTGAACATCAAAACAAAGTCACAATATAACAATTTATAGCTTTCACGCAAAACAACATTTTGTGCAAATGTACTAGAATTTACTTTGCCCAGTTATCTTTTACTTATATTTTAAACATTATAATTTTTTTTTTCAGGATTCAGAGTTCATCACAGTACAGAAACAGCATTAGTGAAGGTAACAAATGATCATCTCATGGCCTCTGCACCGGACTCATCTATGTTCTTGTCCTGCTAGACCTCAGTGCAGCTTTTGATACTTTTACCATAATATTTTATTACACAGATTAGAGCATGCCACAGATATTAAAAGGTACTGTGCTGCAGTAGTTTGAATCCTATTTATCTAATAGAGTCCAAATTGTTCATATAAATGGGGAGTTTTCCTGATGTACTAAGGTTAATTATGGATTTCCACAGGGTTCTGTGCTAGAACCAGTTTTATTTACACTATAAATACTTCCCTTAGGCAGTATTTATTAGAAAACACTGCATGCATTGCTATGCAGATGATAATCAGCTTTATCTATCCACGAAGCCAGATGACACACATCAATTAGTTAAACTGCAGGAATGTCTTAAAGACAAAGGCTTGAATGACCTCTAATTTCCTGCTTCTAAATTCAGATAAAACTGACATTCTTGTACTTCGCCCACAAATCTTAGAAACGTGGTGTCTAGCCATTCTGAATGGCATCACTTTAAAAAAAAAAAAAAAAAAAAAAAAAAAACTTTATTCAAATTATTTGGCAAGTTTAAAGATTAATCACAAAAGAATTCACAGTACATATTCATCATTATCACCTTTTATATCTTTAAAATATTCCAAGGGAGGGGGCTGTTGTTCATCTGTCCAATAGTTTTCTTCCTCCTCAGATTGCAATAATATTTCTAAAAACAGCATCACTGTTGGTCATTTTGGATGGCATTACCTTAGCCTCCAGTAACACTATGAGAAATCCTCAAATCATGTTTGACCCTGAAAAACTTTCAGCTTCCAAACTGTTATTAGCAATCTCTGGCTCTCTTCCAGAGTGTGTTTTTTGTCCTGTCTTCCTCCCCTCACTCCCAACCAGTTATGACAGATGGCTGCCCCTCCCTCAGCCTGATTCTGCTGGAGGTTTATTCCTGTTAAAAGGGAGTTTTCCCTTCCTACTGTTGCCAAAAGGGGCATTTTGATTGTTGGGGTTTTCTCTGTATTATTGCTATTAATTTCTATGGTAACTTATGCTAGAACCTAACCTGCTCTGAAGCAGGTTAGGTTAGGTTATATTTGTTTGTTTTTTGTTTTGTTTTTCCTGAAGGCAGCGGACAATTTTACAGGTTTATTGTTTTGTAAGCAGTCATGTATGATTCTAAAACAGAGCAACTACACTGTACTTGAATTTTTTAAAATTCTATTTTTATATTTAATCTTTACCCTGTGTGCTGCATTGTCATGGGAATGTGCATGTAATTAATTTGGTGATTTAGGAAATGTATAAAATGTTATACTTTATATCTCTTTTACTGCCTGAAAACACAGAGCACAAACCAAGAATACCTGCTCAACCAGTCACATTAATTTTACTTCAATCTCTGATTTCCACATCTTCTTTATCAGGCATACTCAGAGTTGATTGAACTAACTCTGATCAGCTGTTCTGGAACGGGAAACTCAGAGTTGCCAATCTCAGAGTTGGTCAACTCAGGTTATGTTTTTAAACTCAGAGTTTGTTGAACATGCTTCCTGGAATAGGCCCCAGGACTGAGAAACTAAAGAGGAAAAGTACAACAAACAATATAAACCCCTAAGAGAAATGCAGATTTAAATAAAGAAAGCCTAAAAAGTCCAAACACTCCAAAACACTGGGTCAGCAGTCCCAGGACAATAACAGAGTTCTTCCTAGCACCTTACTCCATACAGGTTAGTTCATATTGCAGTTTAGCGTACACAGAAATGGACACACACACACACACACACACACACACACACACACACACACACACACACACACTTCAATCCTCTGTCAGAGTGCGTACAATTCCACAAGACGTCATTAAAATTTCTATTCAGAATTTTGAACAGATGTGATCAGATCAGATGTGGCCTGTTTAATGCTATATTTATTTTATCTATATTCATATATTATAGTAAAAACCATTTATGCCACTCTCTTGGTTTAAGTACTAAATATTCAAAACGTTAAACTTGTATTTCTAATTTAGTTCAGAAGCTGTCGCGTTCTAGATGGTCAAAGGTCTTTTTCGTGGTTATAATGCGTGCTCCTAACATTAAAGGCGTTTACAACTCAAGGGGAGTAAGTAGAGAATTTTGTTTTGCATGGTTGGTTTGTAAATGTTTAGAAATTTACTGTATATCCAAGTACAGCAAAAATAAATGTATGCACTAATAATATGAAGTAATATTAGGAATGTTTCACAAATATCGACATTTTCCAGAGCGTACAAAGTGTACGACAGGGGGTAGGGGGTAAAACCCAGCATACGCTTTTCAAATAGATAATGTTGGTCGGTCTGTGTAATTTGAGCGCTGCCGTCTGACCGCCAATGCCCGAGACATCCACACCACTGCACCATTGCATGGTCTGTAGCTATGGCCTCCGGTCTGGCAGATCAGTTCAAAGGCCTCAATGAATTCTCTAAAATAAGCCATCATCGATTCACAAAAGTATTCTACTGACGGCGGGGGCGTATGGAGCTAAATTGGGGCCATAATTATTTTGAATCTGAAAAGAAAATTTAAACAGGAAAAAAAAAAGTTTTGCAACTGAAAAAAATAGTTTGAAAAATGAAAAAAAATTTTGCAACTGGAAAAAAAAGATGTGAAACTAAAAAAAAAAAAAAAAAATTTCAAAACTACATTTCAGGTTCAAGGTTTTTCTTTGTTTTTGCACTTTCAGATTTTTTTTTGCAGTTTCAAATTTTTTTTTCGAGTTCAAACTTTTGGCCCTGTTTTGGCGTGGGGGGGCGGAGCCTCGGATGACGGGGGTGTGGAATCATGACTGACAGCTCAGCACAGTGGCTGAACAACAAAGTCCCAGCTGTTGCATTCAGGGACCGTGGGAACTGGAAATGTCTTTAACGCATCATAGATATTCTATATGTATGTGATTGGTTTTGAAAGATAACATGCTTCACCGATACAAGCAGCTTATGTGAATACACGACTCAAATCTCAGAGGAAAATATATGATCTTGACAGATTTGCACAGCATTTTAAGTCCATGTTGGAGATTTCCCATGCTCTCAAAGTAAAGCAGAAGCCTCGTCTTCATCTGCGGGCGCTGGCAGTGATCAGGTAATAAAAAGAGATAAAGACAAATGCAAAGGTAAGCATTTTAATGTCATGCAGGGTAAAGTGTTTTTCCCAGTTTAGCGTTTGTGTTTAGAGAAAATCACCACCATTAGCCTTTCCTAATCTTAGTCCTGAACACTGCCCTGTACCTTTCAGAGCGTGTCCTGCTGTAAAACGCTCGTATTATCTCAGTAAGGTGGTGTTAATGATCAGGTGTGTGGGAAGCAGGTGAAATGCTAATGTTAATAGTATTAATAATATTCCATAACTTTAAATAAATGTTTAATTTTGTGTAAGTGTGCATAATGACTAATTAAGGGGAACTGAAGAGAAAGCATTTACATTTTACACCCTTTATATTTTAGTCGACTAAATGGACTGTAGATTTAGTCGACTATATTCTTAGGATAATTTCGTCGACTAAAATTAGACTAAAACTAAAACTATTCAGATGACTAAATTATGACTAAAACTAAATCAAAATTTGCTGTCAAAATTAACACTGGTTCATGGTCAGAGTTACAGGTTACATCAGTGCAGCAGAGATGAGTTTGAATCAAAGCTGCTGATGCTGAGATTCATTCACTGAATCCAACATTTCTACAGCCTGTATACTGTCAGTGTAGGGGATGGAGATCAGCTCAGAGAGCTGTGAAATACTGGGTTACATCTTTGTGAGTTCAGTTCATCCACACAGAGCAGTAAACCTCAGAGCAGTAGCAGCAGGTCAGCTGATCACAGCCTGCACACCAACATCATTTACTAGAGCTCACAATAGAAAGTTGTGATTCTTCTCCCCATGCAGAGCCACTACAGCTGATCTTAGGGTTCCTCCACCTTCTGAATCCCACTGTAACCCCTGAGTATCCTCATGTTGGTGTTTAGGTGGAGGCACAGTCACCCTCTACTATGGAGGACACAGAGAACAGAGCTGTGTTTAAATTCCCTTTCACAGATTGTGTCCTACATAACAGATTCAAGCTGAGTGCATTCATTAGAATTAAAATTTAGATTGGAATAACGTTTGTATTCTCATGTATTATTTTATATTACTACAACAATGCATAATGAGGTTCAGTTAGCTTTAAAGAAAAATAGCTGGTAGAAACATCCTCTAAAGAGTTACTTTTACTTTCTTACTTTGAGTACATTTCAGAGCCTGTACTTTTTTACTTTTACTTAAGTAAAGAAGTTGAACCAGTACTTCGACTTTTACCAAAGTATTTTTTTTAACAGAAGTACTTGTACTTAAGTACAGAATGTCAGTACTTTTGAAACCTCTGGTAGTGAGGAAATTTCATGACTGGACTTGTTGCACAGGTCAGATCCTATCACGGTACCACGCTGGTATTCACTGAGCTCCTGAAAGCGACCCATTCTTTCACAAATGTTTGTAGAAGCAGGTGCCAAGTCCTGTTGGAAAATGAAATCTGCATCTCCATAAAGTTGGTCAGCAGCAGGAAGCATGAAGTGCTCTAAAACTTCCTGGTAGACGGCTGCGTTGACCTTGGACCTCAGAAAACACAGTGGACCAACACCAGCAGATGGCACCCCAAACCATCACTGACTGTGGAAACTTTACACTGGACCTCAAGCAGCGTGGACTCTGTGCCTCTCCTCTCTTCCTCCAGACTCTGGGACCTTGATTTCCAAAGGAAATGCAAAACTGACTTTGATCAGAGAAAATAACTTTGGAGCACTCAGCAGCAGTCCAGTCCTTTTTATCTTTAGCCCAGGCGAGACACTTCTGACGCTGTCTCTTGTTCAAGAGTGGCTTGACACGAGGACTGCGACAGCTGAAACCCATGTCTGCATACGTCTGTGCGTGGTGGTTCTTGAAGCACTGACTCCAGCTGCAGTCCACTCTTTGTGGCCCTTTAAGTTACTTTTTTGACATTTCACTTAACCCTCTTAATTGGAGGGGAAGGCGAAATGTCAAAAAAGTAACTTAAAGGGCCAAATTGTATGTTATTTTTGACATCAATTCGCAGACCGGAAGTAGGGGGCGGGGCTGGACGTGGCCACAGGCCGAGTTTGGGCACCCCTGATTTAAAGTCTTTTGCAGGTGTTTTGAGTTAATTAGCTGATTATAGTGCGGCACCAGGTGTCTTCAATATTGAACCTTTTCATAATATTCTCATTTTCTGAGATACTGAGTTTGGGGTTTTCATTAGTTGTCAGTAATAATCATCAAAATTTTTAAAAATAAACATTTGAAATATATCAGTCTGTGTGTAATGAATGAATATAATACACAAGTTTAACTTTTTGAATGGAATTACTGAAATAAATCAACTTTTACATGATATTCTAATTTTATGACCAGCACCTGTTGTCTATATGCAGCTGGCCTTTGCTTGCCAAATTATTGTGTTAACCACTACATCATTAAAGGAGATAACAGCTATATATATGTAAATGGGAAAAAAATTTCCTTACCTTCAGCATTTCCATAGATGACTGTATTGAGCACTAAAATAATGAATAAAACCTCATTAGATATTATACAACTGATTCAATCAAAATCAATATAAAGAAAAAGAACATTTTCAGATAAACTGTAAACATAACTAAAACATCTGTAACAGTGTGTAACTATAAGTGATGCAGAAAGCAGCAGTCATGTGTGGTGGAGTGCAAGGAATAAGGACCCAAGAGCAGACACACAGGAATCAGGCAGGGATGAACTTAAAGTGAGCCTTTATTAGGCTGAAAATCAGAATACTAGCAGGGATGGGACGCTCGATACTGACATTTCGACACTCTGTCGAGCTTCCAAAGTGCAGATGTTTCAAAACACGCCTCCAAAACATGGTTCAAAACACCTACATCACATGACCGTGGCAAAGCGAGGCTTTGGTGGGTTTCAGCCCTGTTGTTTTCAGGTGTCCGAGGTGCCATGATTCCTTTTTCTTTTCATTTTTATTTAAATGAACCTGTCATTTTGGGCTGAGCCTTGTAATTGCCAAATGAATGTTTTTGATACCATCGCTTCTATTTATTACAAGCGGACACACATACATATAACTCATTATTTTTACTGTGAACCGTCCGTAACCTGACGCTACAACCTGTGACCCCACACTGCGCAGCCAGGAATAAATATTTTTTTCTTTTTTATTCCCACTGAGGCTTCTGGTGTAAATATCTCATAAACAGCAAGAGAAAGACTGCAAGTCCAAAGCCTCAGACTGAGTCAAACATCACGGCCATGTCACAAGATATGACATCCACACCAGTATAGGTCACAAATAAACCGAAGGAAACTTTCTGGCATATTCTCAGGTTTAGAAATGTGTTGGTCAGTGTGAAGATGTGAAAATGACTGTTGCAAGTGGTCAGAATGAGCCCATGAAAACTAAATTTAAAAAATGTTAGCATTTTTTAAAGAAGGAATGAACCTGATGACATGAACTCCCAGAAAGCTTAAAATTCAACCAAACACATGAAAACTTTTTTTTTCTTTTTTTTCCCCAAGGTTGGGGCACAGCTGGCAAAAAAATGAAGCCAACTGAGCACAAAGACAGCTGCGTGGTTATCACAAGAAACATAACATCTTTTCTCAGTATATATCTTTTAGAAACTGGTTTATTGTGTGTTCCACTGAATTACTAAACAACTGGAACAGCCTCATGAATGTTAACATATACAAAATAGTATTTGTTGAAGCACTGTGCTCACTACAGTCACAGCTTGCTGTCTTTAACGGTGTCCTTGTTTCTCCAGAACACCCATCCATCCATTCTCTTCTGCTTATCCTGTTCAGGGTCAGGGGGCTGGAGCCTATCCCAGCTGTCATAGGGCGAAAGGCAGGGTACACCCTGAACAGGTCGCCAGCCTGTTGCAGAGCTAACACAGAGAGACAGACAACCTTTCCCACTGTTACGGCCACTGACCTTTGGCCTCTTTTTGAAAGACAGCTGCTCTCCTTTTCTCTCTCGCTCTCTCCTCCAGGTGTTTCCAGCCTGATTGCCACAGGTGAATGGCATTGCTGTCATTTGGGCAGCTGCATATAAGGCTCCAGCTGCCAGCACTCCTTGCCTTTAGGCCACTGGGTTTTTGATGTGTGTGGTTAGAAAGTGTTTAACTAGTAGTAAATCCTTGGCATTTGTGTTATTGGTACTGCTGTGGTTTCTTTTGTTATGTTAGTGCTCCAGTTTTTGTGGAAGCTTGGTAGAGGTTCATTTTTGTTTGTTACTGTTTTTCTCCTGTTTTGTGGGTAGCCAGGGAGTTTAGGCTACACTGTAAAAATTATTAGGCTGGTTTAACTTAAAAACTTAAGTTCAATTGCTGCCTTAAAAACATAAGTGAACGCAACTAAAGAAGCAGCTTTCTTTCAACTTTTAAAGATAAGTTGTAAAAGCTGCCCAACTGATGATAATTTATTGGGGCAACTTGAAACTATGAGTTAATATGACTCATTATAGAACATTATCCATTCCAAAAAATTGATCACCTTTGTTAAGGTAACTCATAATTATATGCCTTTTGAACTCACATAATTAAGTTATATCATTTGTATTATTAATGACTACTTGTTTGAACTTGATACGCTGAGTTAGAACAGCTCACAAAGTTACATTATAAATTCAAGAAAACTAGCTTTTGCTTGTCAAAGTAAAATATATTTATATATCCTTTATACTTATATTTTAAAATTTAACTAACTAACTATATTTATATCACTTGCCTTTTCGAGTTAAGTTAACTCATGTTTTTAAGGCAGCAATTGAACTTAAAATTGCACTTTAAGCTAACACACATTTTCAAATGTAATCCCCTTTCTCCACTCATAACAGCAAGTTCACCAGTTTCCTAAAAAAAAACAAAATACACTGAATATACTTACAACTCATATGTTCAAAAACATTTATTTTCCAAACTTTTTCTCATCAAATACAGTTTTCACAGATTTGAGGAGCCTTAAAGCGAGTGTAAATCAGAACATTTATCTCCAAGACAACATGTGCGAAAGTTAGACTATATTAAATGAGAACATTCTAACCACACGATCTAAATCCAGTATATTCATAAAACACATTTAACAGAAGTTTGCTTAAAGTGCTGTAAACATTAACATTAAACAATTGCAGCGCAAACTCAATAAAATCAGCATCATCACACAAACAGTCCAATATAATAAAGTGCTACAAGATCAATGTCTTAGCAATCTCACAATGACAGTGATGAGAGGGATTTTTTTTTGTAAAGAACATCATTTCAACACAATACTGAAAGTTTTTGTTTATAGAAAAAGAACTGAACAAATTTTTACAAGAGCACCTTCTAGAAGTGACAATGAAACTTAAAACATAGATGATACAGTTTGTACCTCAGGATTCTGTTTCTCAATCCATGTACTCGAGCCAAAGCCTGCTCTGGTCTGATCTTCATCACCACTCTCTGAAGAAAGTCAAAGGAATACTTCATGTCATCTGGGTACTTGGGATTGACACAGTAGATGACACCCATAAGCATGGCAAAGCTCTGTGCCACATCTTTCATGTTGTGAAGCACAATGGTCTCCTCCACCACAACTGCCACATCGAAGGTCTCGTGTGGAATGGGATCCTGTTCACCACCTTCACAGGCTATCAGGAGGCCAAGCTGCATCCCCTTCATGGCATCAACCAAAGTGTCAACATGAGCCTTAAAAAGAAGAAATAATACATGACCATTTTTGTGTGTGTGAGCACAGAATGCCATTACTCAAAGTTATCTTTATATTACAAGTTGTTGGACGCTATTGTGTGGTTTAACAACCTGTAAGCCTTGACATTTTAAAGAATAGTTCAGTTTTTTGAAGTGGGGTCATATGATGCTCTTCTGTTCAGTGAATGTATAACCTGACAAACACACTCCCAGTTTGCAGAATCATAGAGCATAAACGTCCCAGAAACAAAGCAATAAAAACTGGTGTGAATGAGGCCAACAACAAAAGATGTATTAAACATGTAAAAGAAGCTCCACCTGAAAACAAGCTGTTTAAGTGTTCACCATATTTAAAGTTTTTTTCAGTGCTTTACTTTATTGTCAGGCAGCCCTTGTTTTTGACAGGAACTTTTTCATCTACAGAGCTTCTGCTCTCTTGTACATGAGCAAAGGTGTGCCTGCTGTGTATCATATTACACCAAAGATTACCAAGGTGAAGTACTGAAAATATCCTAAATATGTAGGACACATTAACTAATGCTGACTTTTTTTTTAAGTAGGACTTCTCTTACATGGTTAAATTGTCCTCTGTTTTTGGTCCCATCCTTAACAGTTTTTCACTCAGTTTCTGTACTAGCACTGTGCTCCATTACAACTCCCCACTCCTGCTTGCCCCCAACCATACATAGCCAAAAACCACAAAAAGGTTTTTAAAATTTTAAAGATACCAAAAAAAGTGAAAGAGACAAAAATGTAAATATACAGTTGTTGAATTACAAAATTGTTGACTTACATCACACATCCTGATGACAGCTGATGGATCTTCCCCTGATATGTAGAGTGGCAAACCAAGCAGAGCAGCAGCCTGTCTCCTTTCATTTGTGTCCTTCAAGATATGAGACATGCAGTGAGATGAAAATATTTTAACAAACATAAATAGTGCCTAATTTTCCAGCCAGTTCAAGACAGTTCTTCTTACATCTTTCACAAGGCAGTCCAAAATGCCTTTGAGAGACTTCTTTCCAGACTTGGTTGCTGCTTTGTCTGCCTCCAGCCATCAAGTTCGTCAAGAAAAGATTTCAGAAGGTCTGTAGTGATGATTCTCCTGAATTCTGCTCTAATCTGAAGTGATAAAACAGAAAATAAAACATTTCTCAATAGGACACAGTCCATACTGTCTTAACATATCATTAAATCTCTCGGTGGAATTAATGCAAAGTCGTGTGATCACCTGTCTCTCGTTGAACATAGCTGGCCATCGGGAAATGAGCTCTGTGATGTTTGGGTGATCTCTAATAATCTCTTTTCTGTGCTGGGAACACTTAGCAACCATCAGAGGTTCTAGCAGCTGGTCATCAGCGTCCCTCTTCAGCATTTCAACCTCCATCATCTTGTGCTTCTCCTCCTTTTTTTAAGGACGCTGTCCTTCAGATGGATCAGGACAACAACAACAGTTAGGGTTGAAAAAGGATGTGTGAGCATATTAACAGTATTCTTAAATGACTTTAATTAGTAGTATAACCATATCGGTCTGGCTGACATAAGAGGTCATCTTCGCTGCTGTTATCAATGGGGTGGCTGCTTTCATGATTGTGATTGCCCAAATAAGGCCACCTAATGCGCTCAAACAACAACATCAAATATGTTTTATTATGAAGACACAGAGTCCCCTTCTATATCTGAAAATTCAAGCCTAGAAAGATTTCAAAACAACCAACCGACCCCCGAAAAAAGGCTTGGGATCTATGCGAGTCACGTGAATGCCACTTCGTTAAAATAACATCACAGTCAACTCGACTATAAAATGTTATCTTCACCTGTTCGCTTATGCGCTCCACTCTCGGGTTAAAAAAAAGGGACCCGGCTAATTGCTGGCACTATGACACAGAGCCTTTTTCCGGGCGCTAACTCATTTGCAAACAGCACCGGTACCATTCAAAACTTTAACCAAGCGCAACTATTGTGCTTCTGAGAGAGTGAATCCTATAAAACTCGTAGAGCCGCCTGTATTTCCTCATAATAAAAAGTTTTATAAGTGCACCGGAGTACGGTTTAGCTAGGCTCCCCTCCACTAACTGTACTCGGCATTAACAAGCCGTTGTTTCAATGTACTGTGTTTAAACATGTTACAAAGAAGGAAAATAATTTTTTATAACATATTTACACATTTGATTGGATTTAAAAAATATCTGATAAGTGCAAGTTACCTTATTTCACTCGATCCTCATCCAGGAAAAATCCCGCTGAAAATCCGCCAGCTCTCATCCAGATCTTGCTGACAAAAATAATCATCCGCGACTTCGGTTTTTACGTCCTCAATTTGCTCAAGTGGTGTTCATCTTCCCCTGTCAATAGGCAAATGCAACTGGGTGGAGCACCTGCTCAAACTTGACTAAAATATTATATCATAATTAGTCCCTTATCAGAGCAAAACCTAAATTTCTGGCACTATTTGTACCGCGCATTAATATCACCACCACGCCAGTGGTCCTCGTCATTTTTTAAGAGTTCCAGTTACCATTTTAAAACTCAGATTGTTAAGTTATGTTGACACACTTAAATTTACATTTCATTGTACCGGCTTACAACCATAAGTTGCAATGCCAGAAACTCACGAGATTAAGTTGAAATTTTATAACTCATTATATTAAATGGAATTAAATTATAGAAACAAGTTATGATAACTAATTGAGGGTATTGCTTTTTACAGTGTAGTGATGGGCAAAGCGAGGCTTTCTGAAACACTGAACCGTTTGAAGCGATTGTGCCGGAATTGTGTCGAGGCTTCGAAACAATCTGAAACACATCTCTATAGTGACACCCAGTGGCTACTTTAGCTCATTCCACATCTGTATAATGACATTCTCTGAAACAATGAAACGCACAAGTGCTGAACAATTGTAAGCGAGGGTACTTATTACACCACACTATCAATAATTATGATCTGCACATGGTTTGGGAGAAACCAGCATCCAACAAAGGAAGAAAAACTCTCGCCCGCAAGCTGTGACTGTAAAGAACTGTTTTAATGTGTTTCAGTTGCTTATTAATTTGGTGTAATGCACAACAAATAAATGTATGAAATAAAATATTTTGTAACAAGGCTGCCTTCACTTTCTGCTTGGTGATCTTGTACTGCTCCTCCACCATTTCTTTGAGTGCTTTCCTTGATGGCAGGTTGTAGCTGGGGTCAAGCTTTTGGACAAAGGCCCTAAAACCTTCATCTTCCACAACAGTGAAGGGCTGCAAATCCTTCACCAAGTTCACCAGAGCCTCATCCAACTCTTTCTGTCTGCCTTTTACAAGAGAACATAAAATCAATCCCAAAAGAGTAAATGTAGAGTAAAAGTATCTTGAAAAACCACTTTGGGTATGAGGCTGTTACTTGGCCATACAACAGCATTGCCAAAATACGCTAAACAACCAAACTGTGTTATAGGGAGTTTCTGTTCAGTGTGCTGTCACATTTCCATCTGAAAATAATATAGTCTTTGGGAATTACAGTTAATATTGTGTCAAATACACACAGACACAAATATATTGTGCCTTTGGTGGTTTTTGCATAAATACAGACAGGCAGGAAACATATTGATTCAATACAATTCTCATTTTTCAGCATTTGTTGCTATTTCAGTGTTGACAATGGAGTCCTGTGATGTGGCTGAGATTTATCATTGTTTGGGCATTACTGAGTCCCATTTCAAACTGTGGCCATTCTCAGTGAGTTTTAATGCATTAAGGCTCAATTTGAATAATGTTTCAAACAATGCATACCTTGATTAAATGGCCCAGGAGCAGGCCTACGTATGGAGGGGAACGTTACCTTCCTCTGAACCCTCTAAAATGGCAGGATGGGCACTCCTCAAATGGCGAATCATAGAAGATGTATTATTGCAGTAGGCCAGCTGCTTAGCACAAATCATACATCTGACTTTATTTGGTGTTTCCAAATGGAAATACTCCCACACTACAGATCGGGATCTCTTACAGGGATGTTCCATTTTAATCTATCTAGGTTATGTGACTACACCTGGAACTGCCGTACTATCTCGTACCTATCTTTTATCTCGCTGCTACTATCACTAACTATATTTTAAACTGAATTAATTTAATGTAATCCTGTCTGCTTTTAAGTAACCTATGAATAAATATTCTAACTTGACTAATCTATCACTCACTAAATCACGCTATCAGTTGTAACGTCACTATATCAAATTCTCCCTCCTCTCTCAAAACCTCTCGCCTCTCACAAAAAAAAAACCTCGAAGTTTCGATGTGTTTGGATTGACTTTTATGCTTCTGGCAGCAGGTAAGCCACCTATCGGAGCTACGGTGAAATGCACCAAAGCCTCGCTTTGCCACGGTCACGTGACATGGGTGTTTTGAACCAGGTTTCGGAGCAGTGTTTCGAAACATCTGCGCTTCGGATGCTCGATACAGTGTCGAAGCGTCTGTTTCGAGCGTCCCATCCCTAGTTTAGGCATTGTCTTTTGTTTTCACCCCAAAGATTAGCATTATTTTTGTTTCTAGGAAGTAGGGGGTTTGTTTTGTTTCACCTTGGAGACCCTGGAGTCTGATATGCTTATTTTTTTTCTTAGTTTGGTTTGTAAATAGCATTTGTAAATAAACCTTTTACGTGTGTACAAGATCCCCTTTGTTTTGTGTTTTGCTCCCTACAATCCCTAGACCCTGCAGGCAGGAGGGCTTTAACACCTATGGGCAATTGAGAGTGGCCAATTAACCTAACTCTAGCAAGTGCATGTCTTTGGACTATGGGAGGAAACTGGAGTACCTGGAGGAAACCCACGCAGGCAGACTGAGAACATGCGAACTCCACACAGAGAGAGGGGCCCAGGCCAAGGTGGAATTGAACCCAGACCTTATAGGTATTCTGTGAGGCAGCAGTGCTAACCACTGCCACTGTGCTGCCTTTCTCCAGAACACGTTCATCATAATTATTCATAGCAAGGTATAATGAGTAGCTTTGTTTGCACTTGTGCAGGGATTTTCTGTCATTGTTTCATTAAACAGAATTATCAAGATGTGGCAGTAACCAAATTTGCTAGGTGTCACTGTGCAAATGGTTTCAGATTGTTTCAAAGGCTCGATACAATTCCGGCACAAATGCTTTGAACACTTCAGTGTTTCACAAAGCCTCGCTTTGCCCATCACTAAATAGTAGTGGAAAAAATAAAATAAGGAACAAAAAGCTAGAACTATAGTTAACTAAACTGGAAAACACACTAAACACTGGGAGCTGAGGTGACACGGAAACCTGAATGACACACGAGGAAGGACAACTTGATGCTCTGACAGGGATATATCTAATATATCCAGAGGGATAATTGGGAAGTGGAAACGGCTGAGAGAACAGGTGAACAGTATAATATTTTTAAAAAATTAAAAAAAAAAAAAAACAGAGGAAGCAAAACTAAACACAAAGCACATGGGCCACTGTCAAAATAAAACAGGGAGAGGGATGGCAGGAAAACAAACACAAGTTTGACACCACATGAGGAGACAGACACTCAGGAAAACAGACAAGACACTTCACACAAAATGGGACACTGAGGGGAAAATCACAGGGAGAACTAACATCTAAACCAACTGGAAACTTAAGTATGAATACATAAGGTGAACACATGGAACAATATAAAAAAAAATGACTACAAAAGGCCATTAAGTAAAACACAAGGGTTTGTACGACCATGACAGCAGCAGTGTATCAAACATTTTGCTTAAACAATCACAAAAATCACAAGTATGCTTTGTTCAAGCTCTCAGGTAAACAGGTTAAAGCAGTGATACACTGTAATTCTCACAGATGAGAAACATTTTCATTAATCGTGCCATTCAAACAATGTCAGATGTGTACTTACAGAAAAACCCCATCATGCAGAGCAAAGAGTGCCCCATGGTCACATCCAGCCCTGCTGCACTCAGACCCACAACTGATCTCAGAGAGTTTAACTTTGAACAATAAGAAATGCAGAACCAACAGAAGCTACATTTAGTGTAGACGAGAAGAGTTTTTCTCCAAATTCTTCTGATTGGTCTCTCTGAGCTTCCTTCCCTTTCACACCAGCCTCAAACAGCTCCTGTAGCTTTGACTGCAGCCGTGGGTGACAGGTTTACATTTCCTGTCCACTGCAAACACGGAAGTTTGTGGTATTGTTACCTTTCTCTATGATACACAGAGGAGTTCTGCTGCTTCAAGTTAGGAGACATATTTTGCCTGATCATAATTTTCACCATTTTCTTCTTTAAAAACTCTGTGATTTTTTTTTTTTTTTTTTTTTTTTCTTTGCAGCGTCCTGTGGATCATTATCGTGCTGCAATATTCCTCTTCTGGCAGGTCTCTGCATACTGGGAGTCACTGGAAGTCATCTTATCAGCCAGTGTTTTGGTATATCCACATGCATTCATGGTGCCATCTGTAAATATCATCTCCCCAACATGTATTGTACTCAGCCCCTTGTCATCACTCTCCTACCTCCAGGACTCTGCACTCACAGTGATGCTCCTGTTCTGGACCCCATCTGAACACATTTATTTCGTTCTCATTGACCAAAGTGTGCTCCCAGCATTCATCAAACTTCTGATCATCTTGTTTAGCAAAGTTTAGTCCTGCAGTTGTTTTATTCCTGGATGTCATCTGTACATGTTGATGTTATGCAGTGACCTTTGAACTGTCTGACCATTCAAAGAAATTCAGGTTTTTCATTCTGAAGTACTTGTGTCTCTTTTTCAGTTCTAGGTCAAATTTGCATTGCATTGTCCTCAGCATCATCTTAAGAGGACAGCTCTTATTAGTGCTAATAGAAGTTGCTCTGTACCTCCTGATTACTGCTGCAGTTCTATAACCTAACCTAACCAACAGGAGTTGGTCACAGATCTTCGTGTATCCTTTTCCATCTTTCTGAAGTCTGAAAGTCAGATTTTTCAGTTATTCTGGAAATTCTTTGCCATGTGCAGTCATGATGCAGACAGGCAGTTAGACACAGGTGTTTTGGCTCAGACTGGAAACAATCCATGGAGAGTCCACACCCAGCTGACTACAATTTTTCCAATTTACTACATTTCTAGTTAAGTAAAGTATAAAAGTATCAGAGATCAGTGGTGCGTGGATGAAGATAAACATATGAAGCGCTAAATAAAGACACCAGTACACACAACCTAACAAGCCAGCATGATGGTGGAGGAACGGATGCCACCCAGAGAGAGAGGAGCAGAAGGAACTGAGAGAGCAGGCTTTATTCCCTTGGCTACTTCCACCTCTCAGGTGCAGCCTCACCCCTGATGAGCTGCTGCTATAAGTAAAGCAGGAGACGCCATATACATAGAGGTTGGGCCATCACACAGGTATTAAAGTGAAACACTTCTGGTTATCACAGCTATTTTTATAAACATTTTGAAGCTAATGGGATCATGGAAATCACAGATGTATTTCATTTTAATTTCAGTGGTCACAGGTTTTCTAACTCATCAGGGATCATAAGTGTAATCACTTACAGCTTTTCTGCTTTGGAGCCTGTATTTTCAGTAAAGTCTTTTTAATGAATTTGTTTTTTCCTTTTGATTGATTATCAGAGGAATTATGTTGAAAATCTTCCTTCAGGCTGCATAAAAACATAAATATTTGATTTGACTGTTAGCTCAAACATTCTCATGCGGTATTATAGTGAAAAGGCTCCTTTGAGCCCAGCATATATTTATAAATGTTCTCACCTTGTGGTGGGATTCTGGTTTGAAGTTGAGACTTAAACACAGGAAACGACCCAGAGTGTGGCTGAACTGAAACTAACTGAACTCATTATTCTTTAAGTTCTTTGTCTTGCTTTGGCATGTGTGTACAGATGCTCACTGACCTCAGCATCTGACTGCATGTAAACACAACAAGAGAAAAAAAAAAGATTTCATGTGGGCCGCGCGCATCTTGTCCATAAATGTGTTATTTCTGGCCCACCGGTACAAGCAATGAATGCAACTCAGCATGCAATTCCTCTTTTTAACTCATGGAGGCAGTGTTGTGTAAAGGATTGCATCCTGCATGACACTCATGGTACAGGACTACAGTTTTAAGGCATCGTAAACAAAACACAACTGGCCCCCTGAAACTCTTACAAACATCAAATATTTGTTATTTATACTGTAATAAATGGTGTGGCAAAGATGGCACTGATGTGTTTGGCTGGCCTTCTGCCTGTCTCTGTAATGCTGTGTTTTTGCTGCTTGCCCAATTCCAGCTTTCCTTTACCACGCCCCAGCACCTCTTCAGCGTAGGTGCCACGGGTCCTGAGGTAAACGCAGCGGTTTTCTGGTGAGGCTGAAAGCTAGGTTCTATTCAGCTTCTGGAGTTGAATCTGGATGGGGGGCTTTGACTCTCTGTGTCGTGGTGTTCACTGCAGGTTTATTATAGTTAACGAAAATAAACGAAATAATGAAAACTGAAAATGAAAAAAACATTTTTGTAACTGAAATAAATATACACTATAATTAAAAGGAAAAAATGATAACTAACTAAAAATGTATTGTGAGTTTACAAAACTAACCAGTGGCAGCTCCAGAAATATTTTTCTGCATGTGCTAAGGGATCCTTCATAGCACCATCTTACTGATGGTGCTATGAAGGATCATTTGTTATTTCAGTTCTCAACACACACACACACACAAGCTATTTTCTTGGGGGTGCTACGGGGGTGCAATGACTTTTCCAGGAGGAGCTATAGCACCCCCTAGCGCCCCCGCTGGTGCCGCCACTGAAACTAACTAAAACAACCTGAAATTATAGATAAAATGACCTTTGTTTTTGTGTTTCTCATTTTATTAAAAAGCCTTGTGGATTGAAATTAAATCTTTTTTTCCACTCTACAAGTTTAAACTGGGAGCGCCATCGGGCAACTGTGCGTGCGCTCACCGCGCTGGTCTGAAAAATAATGGCAGCGGTCTGCGGAGAAAGCGGCAGAGTCCCATATGGAGTTTCTTTGAGTACAATAACACAGAAGCGAGTGTCTTGTTGTGGATGATGAATACATGTGGAACACGTCTCAGTCAGGAAACCCCCCCACACACACACACACACACACACACACACACACACAACACACCCTCTCAAGGTTTATTGCGTTCATGTGTGCAGATCTCACTTATTCACTTATAAAATAAAAGACTTGTATTACATTGACCTCTCACCTATCGTGAGGGTTACGTTCCAGAAACCCCCGCTGTAGGTGAAAATCCACGAAGTAGCAGCGTTATATTTGTTTTATATATATTTTAAGGTTTTATAACCCCTCCCCACGCTCATATAAACCTTTCCCACTCTCTTACTACAACTTGAATGATGAAGATGATGAATTATGTAGCTGTGCAGTACTGATGGCAATGAAGGTGGTGCAGTAAGTTCACCCTCGGCCTTACTTCTGTTTCCGCTCAAGACGTAGGCGTAACTTCTCTTCGTCCGGGTGTTACAGAAATACTTATATGCCGCAAAATCCCGCAATTAGTGAAGACTCTGCAAAACTTAATTAGTAACATTTAAAATAAAAATCCACGATAGAATGAAGCCACAATAAGTGAAGCACAATATAGCGAGGGACGACTGTACTACTTTTATTTTCCATCCATACCTCCATTTTATTCCACTTTTCCAGGTCGGGTCGCAGAGGCAGCAGCCTAGGTAGGGAGACCCTACTTATGCTTTTTATTTATTTTCTTATGATTTTTTATATATACAGCACACAGTTGCAGAACAGTGACCTGTTATTTTACTACTAGTAACTTAAGCTAACCTGAGTATTTAAAAGCCTCCTCTTGATACACTGACATACTTACCAACTGTCTTTAAACCACTTTGAAAAACTTTTTTTTCATCCCAACATTTTTATCCTTCTCCGTCTTCCATTTTCTGTTTTGTGCCCTGGAGAGTTTTCTTTTTTGCCTCTCCATCTTAAGCTACCTGTCGTCAGATGATAGCACGATTCAAATAAAAACCGTTGTGATCAAGCACCTTCTTGAGAGCGCTGGAGCACCTTTGTGTGTGTGTGTGTGTGTGTGTGTGTGTGTGTGTGTGTGTGTGTGTGTGTGTGTGTGTGTGTGTGTCTGATTTTATCAGACGAGAATAGCAATCAGGAATAATAATCAAAGCATCAATATAAGGACTCACAAATGTCAGCAGATTTCTGGAGGGAGACTGCTGAAACTATCAGAATGGACATGAGGGAATGAAGAAAGTGAAAAAACAGGGACAAATATGTTTGCAGCCAAAAAACTGAGCACAAAGAGCGAGGATCAAAATAAAGTCCCAGCCGGCATCGCATATAAAACACCAGCACACGACCACAAGGTAATTAACACACACAATCCAGCTACACAAGCATAAATGTGGACATGAGGTCGGACACTTCTGTAGGTTGTGTACAGAGGCTGCAAAGACCCTACAAGTCTAATTAGGAGCATCTAACCAAGCTAGCTCCAAAACAGAAGCAGCATCAGGTGGTGGAGAACATCAGGATGCAGCTGGATTTGAGCTTTGTCTCTTTCAAAGAGTTTTTGTCAAACATTTGCTGCTTTCTGATGTTACACACCGCATGCAGGTGTTGTTATATGGAGATAAAACTAAGTACTAAACCAAAAATCAAAACCCTGGTTCACACCTGCTTGGTACCTGTCATCGGCCTGGATGAGATGTCATTGTGAAAGCGTCCTGAAGGATATCTTCGTCTCCCATGAATTGGATTTCCTCTCTGTGACTTAGACCTAGCTGAATGTCGGTGAGCCAGTGCTTTCACGGAACTCCTACCGAATGATTGCTGCTTGGCAGAAGTGGAGAAAAGACAGATTGCAGGTGTCCTTTCAAATTCTGAAATACTGTTGGTGTCACTGTCAACTGTGAAAGAGGTTAGGACTAAATATTTCTCAACTATTGTTGTCTCAAATTGTCACAAGCCTCGTGTTTTGTTTAAAATCATCAGTGTCCTAAATCCACCACAGTCTGACTGTATCGAAGTTTCTTCTAATGTCTGTGAAAGATTTTTGCAATTCTTTATCGATAAGGTCACCAGTACAAGGGCTCTTATTTCTCCTCTTGTGAATGACCCCTCAGTCTTTCTCCTGTTCTGCTCTTTTTGACTCTTTTAAGTCTGTAACTTTGGAATTTCTACAGGAGATTGTTGGTCAGTTGAACACTGGAACACTTCCCACTCCTACTCAGTGGCACAATTACTTAAATCTTTAGATGACATTAAGTCATGGATGGCTCAAAATTTCCTAAGTTTCAATAAGAAGAAAACAAAGGTGATGGTTTTTGGTACCAGTTCTGTGATTGTGATTGTTTTGTGAACAATTTTGGTACATCTGGGCTCTCAGACACAGTAGCTCAAGCCAACAATCATAAACTTAGGAATAAAAATAGATCCTGACATGAAATTTGATAGCCACAAGCTTTTTTCACCTGAGGCAGCTGGCCAAAATAAAGCCAATTTTCCAGAGGCGAGACTTTTGAACAGTAATCCACACCACTGTTACCACTCGGCTGGATTATTGTAATGCACTTTATATGGGGTTTAGCGGATCCTCTATTGCTTGCCTTCAACTGGTGTAGAAAGCTATTGGGTGGCTTTTAACTAATGTCTGCAAACATGAGCACATTTCACCTGTTTTAGCTTCACTCCACTAAAACAGGTGAAATGTGTTTTCTGGCCTACCGGTGTTTTCTTAAAATTCTCTCATTTGCTTTTAAATCTCTAAATTGACTTGCCCTGCCTGATCTCTCTGAGCTGCTACAGTCCTACCCTCCCACCCAGTTACTCAGGTCAGCAGACCATGCACTTCTGTCGGTGGCTAAAACTAGGTTTGAGCTCGGGGAGACTGGGCTTTTGTCGTGGCAGCACCAAATCTCTGGAATGATCTGCTGCTACATGTTAGACAGGCCTCATCACTCGAGCACTTTAAATCACTTTTAAAAACTCATCTCTTTTCTTTGGCTTTTAACACGAAGTAAAATGCTGAGTCTGTGAGCCATGTTTTTACATTTTTTGTGTCTTTCACATGTTTTATGAATGCCTTAGGTATTTTATGCATTTATTGAGTTGATTTGTGTATTTTATTGTTTTATTGTAACAATGTGGGTGATTTTAAAGCACTTTATTAATAAAGTTGGAATTGATAGGATTGGTGTGTTTTACATGCTTCAGCATGATTGCTTACCTGCTGAAAGTAATGAGGCAGAACAGAGTGAATCGAAACATTTGTTCTTTGAATCACATTAATCTGTATTTAGGAAGCAGATGTTCATATTTTAGATTTGCTCAAGTCAAAAGAAGGAAATGAAAAACAGAAAAGCTGCTGTGTGTGTCACAGTGTGAGTGAAGAGAAAGTCTGCAACAGAGAGCTCTATTTATGATCGCCCCACTGCCTCCTACTGATCATTCTGGGTATTACAGCACTATAACTCATCCATAATAACAGAATAAACTCTTGACAGTCCAAAATATTTGCCAGTTCAAGCTGACATAAAAGTGTGCTTCTTCATAAATTCATAAACCACATGAATAAATTATCACCACATTTCTTGTGTGTGTGTTCGGTTCCCTCTCAAAGAAAACGGTATCACAACATCACACACAAGCTTAGTTCTACATTTACATTTAATTGTGAGTCCTCAGTTTCCCACAGACATTAAAAACACATCTTCTACCTCCTCTGATACACATGTGTTCATTTTATACTCATGGCCACCTTTTAGTGTCACAGAGGGGTTGATACTTTCTCTGGATGAATGAAACTGCTACAAAGAGGAAACACAAACAAACTTTGCACAGTGATGTTGTTGTTTACACAGTACAACTCATAACCATTCTGTAATTATTCATTGATACTCTGTCAAATTACCACTTCCTTCCACTTCACGTACAAATTCATCACATTTTGGTTTCTAACCAAACTTGTTCTTTGGGCACAGTTACAGTTATATTTACAACACACAGGGATTTTTTGGCTTCTTCAACTCACTGTGACTAATGACAGACTGAAGTCAAAGTCTTCATCCTTTATCATCACAGCTCTGAGAAATATTTAACACCAGGCCAAGCAGATACATTTGCTCCAATAACACTGGTCAAAAAAAAAAAAAAAAAAAAGAACTTTGTCTGCTACCTGAGGAAAAACAACTGATTTTTACTAATTTGGGTATGCTGATTCAAAACAGAAAACAGAATTTCTCTAGCATGTCAGGATCTTGAGTTATGTAACTATGCCAATAAATGTCAATTGCCAAACTTGGTGCAAGGTTGAGTCCCGGCCTGTTGCCATTTGCCACGTGTCTTCCCCCATTTCTCCTCCCTGCTTTCCTGTCTATCTCCACTGGAAAACTTTCATATAAGGCCAAAAAATATCTAATATCTAAAAATATCTACAAAAAAAGACACAGATACCAAAATCAATCATATGAGGAATCTCAGATTAATACAGTCCACAATTAGTCTGCCTAAGCAGTTCAAAAGTGTGACAAACACTCAAAAGAAAAAAAAAAGTGTGACAAACACTTGCTCCTGTGCTTCACAGAAGTTTCACGCTGTAGAAACCAGTAGTCACCTATCATGTTTGTGTTATAGCGCCCCTGGTACCTGGTCTCCATTTCAGATCTTGATGGAACCTTTCTCCATGTTCATCGCTCACATCACCCAAATTGGGTGGAAAGAAGTCAAGATGAGGGTGAAGGAAGTGAATCTTAAGTGACGTTCTGCAATCCACGCATTTGAATGATATGAGCATGTCCTCAACTAATTCTTCATAGTTTGTGGCTTTGTGGCTGCCCAAGAAATTCTGTACCACCTGAACAAATGATTCCCCTGCTCTTAGTTCAAGGGGTCTGAGCTCAGATGCAAAGTCTTTGTCTCTAATAAGTACACAGACTTGGGGTCCATCAAAGATTCCAGCTTTAAGCTCAGCATCACTTTGGACTGTCCCAGAAACACTATTCCATCAATTGATGCATCACTAAAACTTTGTTTTTATCTACTGACAGATCAAAGCAGTCACTATGAGAAATTGCAAATTTCTGGCATTGTTGATCCTCAAAATTGGCAGTTAAACTTTAGTTGATTTAATTTTAATGACCATATTTGGATTCAACACCCCCAAAATCACCCAAATTATTGCTAAATTCTGTTCACTTTCAAAATTAGGAAATCTTAGCACACGCTACATTTGCATGAGAACGTGAGAAGCGCCAGTACAGCAATACATTAGCTAAATATTAACGTGAATAACTGAAGAACCGGATGTGCTAGAGAAATTCTGATTATAGATTTGGAATCAGCATACCTCAAATGCCTTATATCAGGTATTTGTCTCCAGGTAGCAAAATCATTGTTGACCAGTGTAATGAATAAATGACTAAACTGCGCCCTCTCTTGGCCACCAGCTCTAAACACAACCCAGTGATTATATTTGAGAGGTGTGTTTACAATGAGAAATGTGGAGAATGACGAGGATCTGACCAGTTTGGAAGCTGCAGGAAGAAATCTATTTATATATGATTTTGTGGGCAGAGAGAGTAACAGTTTAATGATTTCTTAAATCTCATATGTATAAACATTTACAGCATATCCATGCACAGACCTGAGATAAAGTACCTCAGAGAACCTCTGTTAAACAATAACTTGACGTCTCTTTGATAGTAAACTGATGTCCTGCAGTCATGCTGTCACTCTCATGTCTCTCAAAAAAATGGTGACAAAAATGAACCATTCTTCATTTTATATTGAAGTTTTCCTTTTTGGAGTTGAAACATTGAATATTTAGAGTTCAAAGAAAATCAGCTATTATGCTCCAACTGTTTATTGATGTTGCAGGTTTTTAATATAGTTTCTTTGTAAAGAAACAAAGGGGTGAGCACAGGATTATCTGTGGACAGTCTGACTATGATGAATACTTTGAAAGGAAACTCTTTAGAAGTGTTTCAGAGGATCTGCTTGATGTCACATCAGTTTCTATCATTACAAACTGTTTCATATGTTACATTGTGTGGCATTATATTTATGTCCTTTCTGTATATTCTGCTAACTCTGGGAATGAAATGAGACATTTACACACAGACAAACATGTAAATTTATACATTAATGAATTTAGACTTTTATAGTGTTAAAAACATTTTATTTGTAAGTTAGATCATCATCTATTAGTTATACTTGATACAGAAAACCTGTGACAGCAACAGGAGAGCAGCTCCTTGTATTTACAAGTACCACATGTAGTACTTCTGTAGTATGCAGGAAGTACATGGAAGAATTAAACTGATCTGAGAACAGAAATTAGACTTTAATTAAGTAGTTGAAGAGGCTTAAAGTAACAGATAAGCAGTAGAAACAGAAACAGCCAAAATAAACACATAAATGAATATAATATATCAGTAAGGGTCAAAGGTTATAACAGCTCACTGAAAGTGTGGCTAAAAGGTTCAAACTGTTACAATGAGTAAAGTCAGCAAAGACAGTGTTAGCTAAACATAACTGATAGACTGTTGAAGGCGTCACAGACATGAGGAGCATCTGTTGGACAAATTGGTGGAACAATAAATGGACAGTTGTGGATAAACGGCTGAGACGGTTCACTAACCACAGCTGATAACTGTCAGCTGAATATGAGGTGAATGTGATCTCTGAGAGTCGAGTGAGCTGAAAATAGAGTGCAGATTAAAAACAGTTTGATGATCATGAAAGCATTCATGTCGCGGCTGTTGCACAAATCAGACTCTGACATAAAGCAAATCAGTGAAACTGGAAGACAGAGGATGCAAACATGCAAAAATACATTATTGAGCAGAATTGTTTGTCTGAAAATGTCACATCAGCTGTTCAGAATTAAGCCACAAATATAACTGCATACATTTGGCACTTGAACCTGTCGTATATACAAGAACACGTGGATTAAAATCAAACTATTTTTCATGTAACACCTCTAACAGCGTCCCAGCTGCAGATCTTTTGCGGTGAGCTGAGTAAAGAAGGGTTTATATATTCTGCTGCAGTGTTTGAGGGGATGGAAGAATCCAGCTCTGAGCTCAGATGACTGTGGAAATGCTCGCTGCATAAATCAGCAGCTACTGTAGAAACACTGAGAAGCTGCCCGGATATCACCTTTAAGGATGTGTGTGGGGGGGGCAGGTCAGTGGCTGCCCTCCATTCATGCCTGTCCCACCTGTGGCTTCCTGTTGGAGCACAATAAAGCTTATTGTAAAAGCATCGTCCTGGGCTGACTGACTGTTGGACAGAGATGAGCTCATGCTTTGTTCAGTTTAATCAGTGCTGCTGACGAGATCACATGTATAACATGGAAAAGTGTTTTCTCACTTTAGTCAACACAAACTGAGAGTCCTGCTGCCAGAAGTGAGAAGAAGAAATAAATGAGAAGGTGGAACTCATTATCAGTGCATATTGTACATGTGAATAATAAAGACTGCTGCAAACATTTGTTAACACAGTTTTTCCAAAACCAGCAGGACTTTAAATGAAACTGTTTGTAGAACAACATCTGGTAAAGACTGAGGCTTTCAAAGATCAATGAAGCCTGTTCATGACATTTTCATTGACTTTATATGGATTTAAGCGGCCTAATCTTCAGATGAGGTGGTGCAGAGTTGAGCGCGGCAGCTGGAGGAAAAACCTTCCTGCAAAACTGGATTCAAAGTAGCTGTAAGTCAGCCAGCAGGAGACTAAAGCATCCAGGAAGCTCAGGCTTTGTATCCAGTAAGTGTCTCTGTGCATCATGTGCAACAAGAGTTTCTGTGAGCTGGAGATCTCATATTCATGTACAAACTGGGGGTGGGACTTTAACGCGTTAATTTCGATTAATTAATTACGGGGAAAATAACGAATTAAAATTTTTAACGCATTTTAATCGCACTTTGCACCGTGGAACGTTTCTCAGTGCACGAATTCCAGGCATAAGATTATATTGATGCACAATGTCCAAATTCAGGGGCCGCATCCTTCGAAAGGCCGGAAGTGAGCGGCTAGCCTTCATATCAGCTGCCGTCACCTCTGCGTAGCTCATGTCGCCTAGCAACCATGAGTGTGAAGCACAGCTGTGTAAAAGCAGCTGGTTAAACGGAGAACGAACTTTTTCTCCTTTTTGTGGTTTAATTTTAAGTCTTTAGTCAAAATAAGCTGTTAAAACAAGCATAACACATTTCAACATCAAGGAATACAGCTGAGCTAATGATTAATTTCCAACTATATTAAGTGAGACATTAATGTTGAATAAAACTATCCAGTTATGATGCTTAACTTTAATTTCAGGAGTTTGCTTATCACAGGAGCACTTCCACCCTTCGTTGGTCTGTGTAGTAGACTGGTGGGAAAATAAACTAAATTTTGAAATTTAAGCTTATGTATATTGATTCATTCATCAACTAAACTTAAATTAATATTTCTCATGTTAAATATTTAAATGTGATTAAAATGCGATTAATTTCAATTAATTAATTACAAAAATTCTAATTAATTAGATTCATTTTTTTAATCGAGTCCCACTCCTGTACAAACAATATGTTCATGTATTAATTCATAAAAATAGAAAACCCAAAGAAAAACAAAAACTTTTTAAACACTTTCTAAACCATGTTTTTTGTTTTACATTGTGTGTGATTTATGTACTCACTTTAATTGCCAAAGTTTTGAAGCTCAATCAGAGAGCATGCAGCATCTTGGTGTTGATCAGCTCCTGAAATGTGCAGATTTTTAGTTACAGGATTGTAAACTCATCACATGGATTTAGTTTCATCTGCTCTGCTTTTCAGAACATATTCTGTACCATTTCTAGTATTTCCCATTTGTGTGATTGATTCATAGAGGTCAGCAGTACCTAAATAACACAAAAAATACAATTACAACAACTCAGGGTCACATTCAAGATTTTAATGCAGTTACATCAAAGATGAGAGCAGAGACAGAAGTACGGTGTGAGTCAAAAACAGGACTATCAGATATTTTAAATGTTCTTTTAAAAACTGCTGATCACAAACTGAACCTAAGAAATATTATTGTTAATGGAGCCTGAATGAAAGTCAATATTAATAAAAGTAATAACGATTGGTTTCAGTGCTGACCATGTTGTAGAGAGCCGTATTCATGAGTTTCATTCTGGTTGACTTCATGATTTGTGGAGGAGCCCAAACTGTGACTCTCAGACTGGATCGACCTAAAACATGAAATAAACACAATAAATTCAAAGTCACTGATGTATGTTTATAAAAAGGCCCCTTTGTGGCTGCTTTGTACCTCAGACGTTTCCCCTAAACCAGGGGTCTTCAACTCCAGGCCTCGAGAGCCGGTGTCCTGCAGGTTTTAGATGTGTCCCTGATCCAACACACCTGAATCAAATGGCTGAATTACCTCCTCAGTATGCAGTCAAGTTCTCCAGAGTCCTGCTAATGACTTCTATATTTGACTCAGGTGTGTTGAAGCAGAGACACATCTAAAACCTGCAGGACACCGGCTCTCAAGGCCTGAAGTTGAACCCCTGCCCTAAACTCTCTTTTCCCACCTGCAAGACATCTTATTCTACCTGTACCATTGACCAATCAGGAGTCACCTGGACTCACAGCACAAGGTTCATATTATGGACTTTGAAGCTTCCTGAGATCCAGTAACTGCTGCCATCTGGTTGTGTGCGTCTATTACAGGTAAGGACTGAATTTTGTGGTTAGTGTCAAATAATTGCAAAGGTTTTATGTTCTTGAGCTCTTTGTGTTATTAAACTGTCAGCCCTGATCTTTGTGCCACTGCTGTGTTTCATGCTCATTGTATTAGTTCTAGTTGTGTAATAGTGTCACCTTGTCTGTGCAATATTAGTTTAAATGTGTTGAGTTGGCGCTCTCTGTACTCAGTGTAAATGTGAGGCTTGAGCAAGTCGTACACTGCGCGCGCGCACTGACGTAACTCCCCGCGTGGCCGTTTGTCTTTTCGTTAGAGACCAGCAGAGGGCGCTGTTTTATTTCCTGTGTGAATTGTTGACACTTCATAGTGAACGCTGGTATTAAGCCTGGTTAGTGGTGTTTTTTTCCTCTGTACTAGTGTTTAATATAGATTCCTGTGTGACATTATATTGTGTTTAGATTATAAGCATTTAAGATAGAGTAACAGGTGTGTTTTGGTTTCAGTGTAACCTTTACATAGTTCAATATGTTTGTGGTTTTCTTGTTTCAGAACCACACATTCAAATCAAATCATCAGCTGTAACTGCACTGGTGGTGGCAAATAAAGTAATTCAATGAAGACATCTGTGTGATTCTGACCGATCACCTGCTGCAGGCTCTACTTTAGCATTCATGCACAATCATAATAGCAGAGAAGCACAGCCTCCCTCACAGTGTTTCAAATAATAATAAAAAGTATTTCACCAACCTGGTGAAGCATGAATCTGTGAAAGAGACATATGTTATTACATCATTTTGTGATGATAAACTGCTCCATGAGATCAGAATGCATGAATATGTTTGAATAATTAAAGTGTATGTAGTAAATAAACTGTCTAATACAGCATCAAAAGAAGAGGCTCTCACACTTGGACTGTCTGCAGATAAACAACAAGAGCAGGAGAATAATGAGGAGAGAGACTCTATAAACCAGTCCAACAATCAGCCACACAGAAGAAGATGAAGAGCTTCCAGCTCCTGACACAGACACTGTAACAACAAACAATAATTAAGTATTAATAAACTATAATTATTTTGGATATTTCATAACATAATTTTATTAAAGTTATCACAAAATAGAGTCAGGTGACTTCAAGCCAGACAATCTAATGTTTCTTCTCAAGCATCAAAATCATTTCCAAATATTCATCAAATGCTTTGATCCTGCTCACCTTTAACTAACATCCAGCTCTGTGGTGACTCTCTTCCTGAGTATTCACACTTGTAGAAACCTTCATCAGACTTTGACACTGCAGAGATCTTCAGCTCCCCTCTGGTATCACTTTGAATAAGTTTGTCATTGTGGTAGAAAAACACATTGGAAAGTATTTTTTGTGTCCTCAAACTGCAGCTCAGACTAACAGAAGCTCCTTCAGTCACAGGATGAACAGGACTCACCAGGATAGGACCATCAGGATCATCTGTGAAACAATCAAACTTATTGTTTCAGTCAGATCAGCTGATGCAGACTTTTAGAAAAAGCTGACATATAATAACAAGGACGGATTACACAAATACTTTTGATCATGAAGATCTGATCTTGAATATTTAAAAACTGCTGTATGAGTTTCTATACACTGTAAACCCAGATTTTGATTCGACTTAAAAATATTGAGTTCATATTACTTAAAATCGCCTAGTATGTGAACATTACTTGTTAATGCTGTGCAAGCTGAATTGTTTCATGTCCTTTTTAATTGTGTTTTTAAGTCCAATCAACAGCTCCTACTGAAATAAACTGAGTTTATATTACTTAAACATTTGTCATTTCGCAACATTACTTATTAATGCTGAGTAGACTGTACTTTTTGATGGTCTGTCTTATTGTAATCGTGCGTTTGAGTTCAAACAACTTAATATCATCAGGTTTTGACCGGCTAAAAATCTAGTTTATACTGGTTTAAACAGACTGGGTTGAGGAGCAGCAGTATGGTGGTCAGCACTGCTGCCTCACAGCTAGAATGACACTTAGAAGGTCTGGGTTTGATTCCACCCAGGCCTCTCGCTGTGTGGAGTTTACAAGAGTAGATATTTGGTCTTTTTGTTGGTTTTTTGCTCACCCTCTGGTTCTCTACTTGTGCAGTTTTTTTTATTGTTCCATGGACAAATGTTATTTTAAATGTTAATGTACCAGTGTTCAGCAGGGCTGAGTTTTATCATGTTTATTTACCAAATTTAAACAGACACAGTTCAACATTGTAAAAAATAGTTTTTGCTGCAGGCAGCACGGTGGTGTGGTGGTTAGCACTGCTGCCTCACACCTAGAACAACTATCTAATAATCTGGGTTTGAGTCCACCTCAGCCTGGGCCTCTTGCTGTGTGGAGTGTGCATGTTCTCCCCTGTGTCTGTGTGGGTTTTCTCCCACAACACATGCAGTTACTGGGGTTAGGTTCATTGGTCAATCCAAATTGCCCATAGGTGTGAATGGTTGTCTGTTTCTCTCTGTGTGTTAGCCCTACACCAGGCTGGCACCCTGTATGGAGTGTACCCTGCCTCTCACTGTATGTCAGCTGGCATAGGCTCCTTCCCCCCAGACCCCGAAAAGGGGAAGAGGTTGGATTGATTAAAAGAAATAGTTTAATTTTTAAGAACTATAAAAGATAAGTTTGGTCAGTTAGAGCAATTTAGTTTAATTGGTAATGGAGTAGTGCTTACTTAACAAGCTGAGTTAAATAAATGGGTGGTGATTGCTTAAACTAAATATCTTCAGTTACTGAAACTCTGTTATTAGTATTATTCAACTTAGATCTTCCGTTCCATTACAAAAGGGTCTCAAGTACATTGAACATAGTCTACTGCACTTATTCAACTAACGCTTCATTACTTAAAATTTTTAAGGCAATGATTTACCTTGGTTTTTTTTTTAAGTAGATTCAACTTATCCGGGTTTACAGTGTAGTACTTGTTTTTGAATTGTGATGTGTGACATAAAAACTTCTTAAGGTCTGCGTTACTGTTTGCTGCAACAGGAATTCAATTCAATTCAATTTATTATTATTTACATAGCACCAAATCACAACAGTCATCTCAAGGTGCTTTATATTGTAAGGTATAGACCCTACAATAATTACAGAGAAAACCCAACAATCAAATGACCCCCTATGAGCAAGAACTTGGTGACAGTGGGAAGGAAAAACTCCCTTTAACAGGAAGAAACCTCCAGCAGAGCCAGGCTCAGGGAGGGGCAGTCATCTGCTGTGACCAGTTGGGGGTGAGGGGAGAGAGACGGGACAAAAGACATGCTGTGGAAGAGAGCCAGAGATTAATAATAACTAATGATTAAATGCAGAGTGGAGTATAAACAGAGTGAAAAGAGGTGAATGAAAAAAACCACTCAGTGCATTATGGGAACCCCCCCAGCAGCCTAGGCCTATAGCGGCATAACTAAGGGAGGGTTCAGGGTCACCTGATCCAGCCTTAACTATAAGCTTTATCATAAAGGAAAGTTTTAAGCCTAATCTTAAAAATAGAGAGGGTGTCTGTCTCCTGAATCCAAGCTGGGAGCTGGTTCCACAGAAGAGGGGTCTGAAAGCTGAAGGCTCTGCCTCCCATTCTACTCTTAAGTATCCTAGCAACCACAAGTAAGCCAGCAGTCTGAGAGCAAAGTGCTCTGTTGGGGTGATATGAGACTATGAGGTCTTTGAGATAAGATAAGAATGAAGTACAACAAATGCTTCATTCATTAAGTCATGGGGTGTGCATGCTGTTATCATTGGGATGTGTGGCCACAGGTCTTCTGATATCCAGGTGTGTTGTTGCAGCTCCTCACTCTCATTATTGAGTACATTTCCTGAGAGAGACACACAGAGGCCTACATACATATGTTGCGGTGCAGGTTTGAGTCCTGGCCTGTCGCCATTTTGCCTGTGCGTCTTCCTGTGTATCTTTCTCCCACTTCCTGTTTGTCTACACTGCCGATAAAAGCTGCTGTGGCCAAAAATACAAAAAAAAGAAAATCATCGACCTGCAACCTAGGATGACCTGGTGCCATGTGCACTTATGGACATCCTTATGTTTGAACATGGTGTTTGTTATGGATGTACAGACAGAAGGCCAAGGGGATGCAAGAATACCCACCCCAGCTCACCGCCTCTCACTAAGGACAACTCCAGACTGGAACAGAGTCCAGCCCCTCTCCAGGAGACTGGTTCCAGAGCTCAGGCCATGCGTTGAGGAGAGCCTGACTATATCTAGCCGGTATCTCTCAACCTCATGCACTAACTCAGGCTCCTTCCCAACCAGAGAGGTGGCATTCCACGTCTTGATAGCCAGTCTGCCAGGGCCCCCACCTTTGGCCACCGCCCAACACACATTGCGCCCAACCCCTATGATGCCTCCTGCAGGTGGTGGGCCTAAAGGAGGGCAGGCCCATGTCTACTCTTTGGGCTGAGCCCAACCAGGCACCATGGGGTAATGCCTGGCCACTAGACACTCTCCCTCGAGCTCCCTCCCCAGGCCTGGCTCAAGGGTGGGGACCCAGTAAGCCTAACCCAGGCAGGACAAACAGTTCCCTTGGTGTATCGACCATAGACCGCTCACTCAGGATCAATTTGCCATGGGAGACCCTAACAGGGCACAAAGCCCCTTGGTCAGCATAGCTCCTGGGATCACCTGGACACACAAACCTCTACATCATGATAAGGTGTGACTCACAGACAAGAGTTGTGCAAAGTGCAGGTAAAATAAGAAAGTTTGCTGCTCTGAACTCCCTGACTGGCTCTGCACTGAGGAGAACTCACATACAGCAGAACCTTTGATACACCTGCACCTTTTTACATGATCATCTTTTTTGATGGCAGCAATATTAAGCTTTTCGTGGTTTATTTCAATAAATATAAGTTACAATTTTGCTGTTGCTGTCATGAAATTTCATAGGGCGAGAGGCAGGGTGGGCGGCAGGGTGGCGCAGTGGTTAGCACTGCTGCCTCACAGTTAGAATACCATCTGGAAGGCCTGGGTTCGATTCCACCTTGGCCCAGGCCTCTCCCTCTCTCTGTGTGGAGTTTGCATGTTCTCCCCATGCTTGCGTGGGTTTCCTCCGGGTACTCCGGTTTCCTCCCACATTCCAAAGACATGCACTTACTGGGGTTAGGTTAATTGGCTGCTCTAAATTGCCCACAGGTGCGAATGAGAGTGTGAAAGGTTGTTTGTCTCTCTGTGTTGGCCCTGCGACGGGCTGGCGACCTGTTCAGGGTGTACCCTGCCTCTCGCCCTATGACAGCTGGGATAGGCTCCAGGACCCCCGCGACCCTGAACAGGATAAGCGGAAGCGAATGGATGGATGGAGAATTACTTCACATACAGCAACGCTGGGACTAATGCTCATGTTTCTAAATAATTCAAATGCAAGAAGAAAATAACATACCCTGCACAGTGATGTTGACTGCACTGCTAAACTCTCCTGATCCAGACTCACACCAGTACACTGCAGTACCTGACTGTGATGTGTTGATTTTACATGTGGATCCAGTCATTGTCCTACAGTCAGAGTTCAGTCGGCCGTCCTCAGTGAACTTCTTCACTCTCCACTCAGCAGAGTTTCCCTCACAGGTCAGTGAGACAGAGTCAGAGGTGAAGTGTTGCACTCTGTCAGGACTCACTGTGAGAGACGCTGCTGAATGAACATCTGGAAACATACAGGGAGGAGACAAAGCTCAGAGATGTTAGGATTAAAATATCACAGTGAAAATGTTCATTTGCTTAAGCTTTTTTTCTCTGGATCAGTGTTGATATTTTAATAAGATACCCTACAGTGTTTGTTTGGTCAAACTTTCATTTTTAGCTTGAAAACTTTATTTTTATTAAAGACTCAATGGTCCAGAATTTTAACAAATGAAAAATAAATATCAAAATAAACATCAAAACTCAAAAAGGATACAAACACACAATTTTCCTACAAACACAGCTGTACCAATGTGTCCACAGTATTGGTGATAAATCTTATAGTTGTTAAATCCTCAATAATTACAAATAATTTTATACATGAGTTTTCTTAATACAGCTTTAAATGCAGTGACTCCTGCAGCTGCAAACATTTCACTGCACTGAACCATCTGGGTCTCCTCAGTAATAATCTCATGATCATCAGAAGCTGCTTGAAGTTTCTGTAAACTTGCTTTCCTATAGGCTTTAAACTTCTTCAACAAATTATCGACATGAAGATTAAAAACAGCTGGAGACGAGATTCCTCCTTCTCTGACTCCATTTTTCACCCCAAACAGGACTGAAATGCTATCATCCCATTTTACTTCAAACTCTGGGAGGCATAGCAGTAAGTCAGGACTCTCACTATTACTGGCTCTCCTCCTTTATTCAGCTTAACAAATAACTTTCTGCTATTTCTCACCATCAAAAGCTTTGGAGGCATCAAATAAATAAAAAGTGAAAAATAAGAAAAGGAAACAAAGAAATTCAGTTTGGTTTGATCACAGAGAGAAAGGAAAATATTCAGTTCAGTTCTTCTTTTGGGAGCTTTAATGTTCACAGACATTAATGATCATCATGGAAATGAGATTTTAATGGTCTAAATTTTGGTGAAACATTGGTGAATAAAAATGATGACATAACATCAGCTTATTGAAAGGACAGAGAGAAACAAACTGACCTGCAGACCAGACAAACTTTGGTTCACTGTGATCAGTGTGATACTCTGGGTCTCCTCTTCCAGCTCTACACACATATCCTGCTGTGTGTGTCTGTCCATCAATGATGTAGGAGTCCTGTGCAGTCCCACTGCCATCAGGTAGCAGCTCATAACTGGAGGATTTCTCTGATAGATCAGGAACAGCTTTATACCAGTAGAAGCTCCATCCTGCAGACGGATGTTCAACCTCACAGTTCAGAGTTACTGAGGCTCCAGGACTCAGCCATGATGGAGACACAGTGAGGACAGGACGGGGTTTATCTGTTCAATAAAGATTTTCTCTGAGTGAACATGTAGTACAGTCTCTGAACAGTGAACAGTTGTTTCTAATTTTGTAGCCTTTGAATTTGCAGGCAGGGCAGAGGTTGTAAAAAATCTCAACTACAAATGCAACAAGTGATGCTGAGCACAACAAACGACGTTTAAACTGATTTGAACATCGTCCATCTAACAAACAATGAATCACTGAGATCACACAGAGGTCCTTATTGATCGTGCATATAATCTTCCAAGGTTTAAAATGATAAATTAAAATAACTTTTAACTGTAAAAAATAATCTCAGTCTATAAAACCAAAAACACATTTTACAAAGTGTTCAATCACCTTAAAGGAAAAATGACTTACTGTCAGAAACTGTGAGTGTGACTGAATCACTCCACTCTGTTGTTTTATGCTGTGAACTTTTCATTCGGCCCTTACAGAGGTAGTTTCCACTGTTGGATGATGAAGCAGATCTAATCCTGTATTTATTTTGATTTTCAGGTTTTCTGTATCTGTTTCTTTTCCATTCATAATCCCACTCAGTGTCTCCTCCATGGATCTCACATCTGACAGTGATCGTCTCTCCGACGTATATCTCAGTCCAGTTTGGATGCAGAGTCACAACAGCTTTGTTTGACACTGTTAATGTTCAAGAAAGAACAACAAGAACACATGAAGGACAAAAAGGTTCAAATACCATCAGATGTAGAGCTTTGTGGGAAGTTCAATATAAACTCACCAGTTGCTTCAATCCTCACTGACTGACTGTACTCTGTGTAGTAAACTGGGTCTCCTCTTCCTCCTCTGCACCTGTAGAGTCCTCCCTCTGAGACTCTGATTTGTCCATTTGAGAGGAAAACTGCATCCAGTGGGGTCACAAGTTCATAAGATTTCTCATCTCTGTACCAGTAGTATTTCCATCCTGATGACGATGACGATGATGATGATGATGATGGGTTCAGAGAGCAGGTCAGGGACACACTGCCCCCTACTGGAACAGCTGTGTTATCAGCTCTCAGTTCAGCCTTTGGTTTATCTGCAGTTCAGTTTAGAACAAGAACAGAACAAGTTAATGAATCAGAACTGACAGGTAAACAGGTTGTTTATGAAGGAAGAAACCTGAAACACTTTAATTAAAAAAGTAAGACATTTAATATATTAAAGAATCAGGAAAAATACAAACATGGCCATGTGGGAACCCAGAGTAAGAGTGTGCACTCACTCTCTCTCTCTGAGATCGTGTTCCTGTCTAACCAAAACATTTTTATACTGACAGCCTCTTATCTAAACATAAACAATCTCTGGGCGCTACTAGTTGACCTTCGTCACTGAGTCTTGTTCAAGCTGGTTTTCATGACTCAGATTCATGTACGTCTTCTCTCCTGATGCTTTACTTATACGTCCTTGTGGCCGGTCCTCAAGATAAGATGCACTGAAACAGAAGTTAGTCTAGTACTTTCTGATCAGTTGCTCTCTTTCAAATGTATTATTTGTTTATTGTTTGGTAGAGCCACTGTTTATTAATTTACTGGAGTTTACCTTTAAACATTTAATTTGCTTTATTTGCAGTTAATTACATATGTGCACAGTTCAGATGTTATAATTAATGCATGACTGAGTTTATTGATCAGTAATTAGAATGTAACCCAGGTTAATATGTGAATTGTACTTTGGACATTTGAGAATTGTCTCTAAATGAGAATGAGCAGTTATAATTTCATTGCTGTTATTTTGTACATTTGTGTTTGAATTTTTCCTTTATTAAATGTATTAGTGACAGTAACTCAGAGCAACCACAGCGCCACAAAGAAGGAAAGAAAACAGCAGCAAGAGCGAGCAGGAGAAACCTGAGTGAGAGGAAGAGATTAAACAGCCGAGCATGTTGGGATCAGAATTTGAATGTTTTTCTCTGTTGATTTTGTTCTTCCAGCCTTGTAATTCCATTCATCCTGGTGGTGTTGTGCTGCTAACTCACTGAGGTGTTACTGAGTGTTCCTAATCAGTCAGTCTGCAGGTCTAGAGAGTGAACCAGCACAGACAGCGTCCAACAAAATGAGGCCATATTGTAGTCTGCAGTTCAGAGTTCATTAAGTGATAAAGATGCAGTGTGTGTTCCTCCAGACTCTTTAACTAAACCCTGAAACCTCTAGAGATTCATTTCAAAAATAGATAACATGCTAAAAACAACTGAAGTAACTGCATCATATGTTGGTGCAACAGGTAGTACTACACATGTGCAATAAAAATAATAAAGATACAGAAGAGCAATCAGTGGATTGAACTTTTTTCTTAGTGGATGTGGTGGAGCAGCTGAAACAGCTTCAGCATTTGTTCTGCTCTTCATGTATCAGAGCTGTACAGCAGAGAAGTTACTCTGATATGTTTCACTCTCTTCACTGTGAATAAAAAGCTGCTTTTCAGGTTTTTTGCTGACAAACTAAAAACAAAACATTTCACTGAGCAGCACAAAGAAGCTACAAAGCTGGAAGATAAACAAGTGTTTTCAGTCATTTTAATGCGATAAAATGGATGAAAGATCTCCAACTTACATGATACTGTGAGTGTGACTGAATCACTCCACTCTGTTGTTTTATGCTGTGAACTTTTCATTCGGCCCTTACAGTGGTAGTTTCCACTGTTGGATGATGAAGCAGATCTAATGCTGTATTCATTTTGATTTTCAGGTTTTGTGTATCTGTTTGTTTTCCATTCATAATCCCACTCAGTGTCTCCTCCATGGATCTCACATCTGACAGTGATCGTCTCTCCGACGTATATCTCAGTCCAGTTTGGATGCAGAGTAACAACAGCTTTGTTTGACACTGTTAATGTTCAAGAAAGAACAACAAGAACACATGAATGACAAAAAGGTTCAGCTGCCATCAGATGTAGAGCTTTGTGGGAAGTTCAATTTAAACTCACCAGTTGCTTCAATCCTCACTGACTGACTGTACTCTGTGTAGTAAACTGGGTCTCCTCTTCCTCCTCTGCACCAGTAGAGTCCTTCCTCTGAGACTCTGATTTGTTCATTTGAGAGGAAAACTGCATCCAGTGGGGTCACAAGTTCATAAGATTTCTCATCTCTGTACCAGTAGTATTTCCATCCAGATGATGATGATGATGATGGTGATGATGATGGGTTCACAGAGCAGGTCAGGGTCACACTGCCCCCTACTGGAACAGCTGTGTCATCAGCTCTCAGTTCAGCCTTTGGTTTAGCTGCAGTTCAGTTTAGAACAAGAACAGAACAAGTAAATGAACCAGGATCAGTTATTAATGTTGGGCTCTCTTCCACAGTGTGTCTTTTGTCCTGTCTAACTCCCCATAACCATTCATGGCAGATGGCTGCCCCTCCCTGCTGGAGGTTTCTTCCTGTTAAAAAGGGAGTTCTTCCTTCCCACTGTCACCAAGTTCTTGTTTATAGGAGGTCGTCTCATTGTTTGGGTTTTCTCTGTATTTTTGCAGGGTCTTTACCTCACAGTATGAAGCACCTTGAGGCAACTCTTTGTTGTGATTTGATGCTATATAAATAAAATTGAATTGGACCGTTTGAGGGTGTTTGAATTTGATTTGGTTTTACTGGGCAACACAACTCAGTTGTATTATGCTCTATTTCTCAGTAAATTACTTCCCATTGAACAGAAATAGGATCACATGATCTTAAATTACCTCTTTCCTTATAATTAGACTCAGAATAAAAGAAAAAGCTACTTAATCCACAAAACCATAAGTAAGGCATATGATAGACACATGGTTTTACACAAAACAGTATCTAAACGAGCCAAATTATTTATCTCAGTTTAATCCTATATGGGCCAATTAGCTTTTTGTACCAGGAAGAGCAGATGCAACATTTAAGTTTTGGCACTCCAAATGATCAGTGATTTGTATTTGCCAGATTCTGTTGTTATGATGTCCTTTAAACAAATGAGGTCTAAGTTTAACCTGGACACAAAGCATTTCTTTAAATATCAAGTTTCACTAATTTAAACCAGAAGACGACTCTTTCCAAACCTTCTCTTTCTCCTCTGGAAGGAACGGTAAACAGAGATGGTTTCAGCAAAGGTAACATCTCAAGCTGTTATCACATAATGATACTAATGATACTCCGGTGTCCTGCAGGTTGTAGATGTGTCCCTGATCCAACACACCTGAATCAAATGACTGAATTACCTCCTCAGTATGCAGTCAAGTTCTCCAGAGTCCTGCTAATGACTTCTATATTTGACTCAGGTGTGTTGAAGCAGAAAGATATCTAAAACCTGCAGGACACCAGACCTCGAGGCCTGGATTTGAAGATCCCTGGTTTATAGATACTGAAGTTAAATGTAGTTAATTTTTTATGCCATACAATGTGAAATCTTAAATAATGGTGCATAATTAACTAACACTGATTTCAGTGACTAATATGTTCCAGTAATTCTTTTCTGTTTTTCTTGAGTTACCTGCCTGCTGCTCCAGTTTTTCCTTGTTTGAGCAAAAGAGGACACAGAGGGTGGAGCTGGTTTAAGTGCAGAGGCCAATCAAGTGGCCTTAACCATCTGTTGTAACCACATGGGGGGAATGGGTTCTTTTTTGTGTTTTTCAAATATAGTTACACTCTGGTTTCCCCTGTGGCATTTAAAATGGTTTATTCCATTAATATATAGATTGCTGTCTCTCATTTGGGCAGGTCAGTTAGTTGAGTTCTGTTAAATATGGTTTTTGTGAATTTTGTTTAGTTGACCTCTTTTACGGGCCCATTGATTTTTAAGACTTGTTTGTTTCCACTAGTGATGGTGAGATGAAGCTTCATGAAGCTTTGAAGCTTTCCATCCAATCAGTGAACCCATGGGTCGAAGCTTCATTGTGCTTCATTTGTTCTATTGCGCCATCAAGTGGACAGTCAATGTAAAACAGACTGATTATAATCACACCAAGGCTTTGGTGCGTGAAGCTTTGAACAGAATAAACGATTTTTGTGATGACAATAAATAAATCCTGAACTAACTAATATGGTGTCTGTCCTTATGATACAACGTTGGGAAATAAATTGGGGAGAGAGTTGTGCCGTGATTGTGTTACTTGGTTGGTAAGTGTGTTCACTAGGGACATTTTACTTATTCGTTTTTATTTAGAAACAGCTTTGCCACAGTGCTGGGCTTCAGGCGTTTTCTTTTGTTTGAAACGATTTCACCTGCTTCAGAAAATACCGTTTCACAGGGCACAGATGAAGCTGGGGTAATAATTTATTACTATGCGCACACATTATTGAGAGAGATCAGCTGAAAATATTCCCAAACAGGGAAAATCTCCTCTTTCTGGCTGGTTCTATCACCAAAAAAGAAGCAGCTCAAATAGACTGCAAACCAACGCGCAACAGTCGCCAATACCACCATCTGTGAGGGGGGATCCATTGCGTTTCGCTGCCCGTTATATTTCGAATCGCACACCAAACCCATGAATCGTTTCCTGAATCACTCACGTGGTACGGCCGGTTTGCGAGGATTCGCACGTCACGACACAAGCCTCGATATGCGCTTCACAAAAGTCTCCCTCAATTACTCGATACACGCTTCGAAGCCTCGACACAGAACGACACATCGCTAGTTTTCAGAACATTTTTTGTATTTTTTAGGGTATAATAAAGCCCACAATTTGAAAATACACCTGTACCTGTTTGCTTTTGCCAGCTTGGTCCCTCATAGGGTTCTTCTTTCGCCCACAATTCATGATATTTCTTTTTGGTGACTTAAAGATGAACAAAGGGGAAAAACTGCTGCTTTAATTTTTCTTTGTGCTCTCAGTGAGTTTAATGCTTTTGAGTTTAGAGCAAAATAAAACTAAATATGACTTGATAAGTAATTTGGGTCCAAGCACCAAACAAACATTTAGTAACCCTGCATGTGAAACATTAGACTTCCTTAAAAGAAAAACTCCACAACAATCCCACTATTGGCTCCTGATAGAAACCCATGGAGGCATCAAGGAGTAAAAATAAAAGTACTGTAAAGTACTGTAAAACTGCTGTGGGGCCTGTATGGGCTAACCCACAGGGTGGCAATGAGCTTTTTTCTGTGGGGTGTCAGCAGTAATAATATATTGAGTAAAGTGGTTGGTGCTTCTCTTTGTAAACAATGGAGGAAATGAATGAGTGAACAATCAATTCACAGAAAGAGCCCCCCCCCCCCCCCCTCTCTCTCAATAACTTCTACACAAATCAGTATTTTAAAATGCTTTACTTGTTTTGTTTACTCCAAGAACCTTCTTGTGTATATATTAATAAACAGGTTTGTTTAGAAGTCCAGTGATACATCAGGCATAAAGCATACTGCTTTTTAATTTCATTATTAACAGAGATTCAAAGACATTCACTTTTTAAGGAGATTTTTTTCTGAGAGGTGAGGGTACAAACTAAAGTGTATGTTCCTCCTGCCTATACAGCCCCACAGTTCACCCACAGCTACCCACAGTGGGCCCATGTTTGCTGAGACTCCAGGAAGCAGGTTCAGATAAAATTCTTAGTTTGTTCACCCTGAGATGAGTTTTTTTTTTTTATCATAAATTAAAAAGTGAAATAAAATCAGGGAAATCTTTCTCCTCAAAGTAAGTAAATGTTAAAAACTAAGAACTAACTGAGCTGCAGTTATAAACTCCACATTTGCAGCCACTGAGCTGAAGAAACTGAGATAATTACATTTGAATTAAACTTTTCATGAAACTAATAAAATCCTTTTCTTTCACAGATGTTTCACTCTGAGTGATTAATGTATATTTTATAACTACATTAAAAACTTTTTTACACTTTTGATACTGAACTAAAAAATAAACTTTTAGTATTGTTGAAAGTATTTTGTTGTGTTTCTGGATGAAACATTGTGGAATATAAAGTAAAATAAGAGAAATATCCAACTTACACAAAACTCTCAGTGTGACGGCATCACTCCACTCTGTCCAGGAACTGTTCCTTCTGCCCAGGCATCTGTATTCTCCTCTGTCAGACTCAGTAACACTACTGATTGTGTATTCATTGGATGTTGGAGGTGTGTTTAACTTGGATCGACTCCATTCATACGTCCACTGAGTTCCTCCACCTCCCTGAATCTCACATCTGACAGTGACTGTCTCACCGCTGAATATCTGAGTCCAGGATGGCTGCAGGGTCACAACAGGCTTTGGGGCTGTTAATAATTAAGAAAGTTCAACGAGACATGGATGCCAAACAATTCAGCTGCCATCAGATGTAGAGCTTCATGGGAAGTTCAATTTAAACTCACCAATCCAAACTGACTGACTGTACTCTGTGTAGTAAACTGAGTCTCCTTTTCCTCCTCTGCACCAGTAGAGTCCTCCCTCTGAGACTCTGATTTGTCTGTTTGATCTTAAACCTGCATCCTGTGGGGTCACAAGTTCATAAGATTTATCATCTCTGTACCAGTAGTATTTCCATCCAGAGGATGATGATGATGATGATGATGATGATGATGATGATGATGATGATGATGATGGGCTCACAGAGCAGGTCAGGGACACACTGCCCCCTGCTGGAACAGTTGTCTTATCAGCTCTCAGTTCAGCCTTTGGTTTAGCTGCAGTTCAGTTTAGAACAAGAACAGAACAAGAAAATGAATCAGAACAATTTAAAGAACTGCATGAAAATATGTAAATGATCAAATATCAGGAAACCTTAATGATGAAACTGTAATAAACTGTGTCACACAAAATACTCTGAAACACTCTTTTGATCAGCACTATGATTTAGTTATTATTAATCTCAGGCTCTCTTCCACAGTGTCTTTTGTCTTGTCTAACTCCCCTCAACCTCAACCAATCATGGTAGATGACTGTCCCTCCCTGAGCCTGATTCAGCTGGAGGTTTCTTCCTGTTAAAAGGCAGTTTTTCCTTCCCACTGTCACCAAGATGTTGCTCATGGGAGGTTGTCTGATTGTTTGGGTTTTCTCTGTATAATTGCAGGGTCTTTACCTCACAATATGAAGCACCTTGAGGCAACTGTTTGTTGTGATCTGATCCCATATAAATAAAATTGAATTTGAATTGGACTTCTTGATCGAGGGTGTTTGAATTTGATTTAGTTTTACTGGACAATTGTCACAGTGTGTGGAAGCAGGCCGTGTGGCTTGTTGAGGGAGGGAGGACCCAAATGCAGGATGCAGGAGGAGGCAGAGGTAAGAAAGAGTGAGCCTTTATTTTGGCTGAATAAAATAAATACATGAACCAAAAGAAGAAAAACTAAAAGGAAACCTAAACTGGGAGGAAACTGAAGGAATACAGACACACTGGAGACATGGAAACAAAACACAGCCACAAAAGACAACAAGACTCTGACATCTGACCAGAGGACAACTGAGACAATAAATACACAGAGGGAACGAGGGGTGAGTGGAAACAGCTGGGGAAAACAGGTGAACAGAATGACACTAACAGGACTCAGGGAAGTAAAACAAAACACGAGCACACGGGACAAAGGACTGTCAAAATAAAACAGGAAGTAACCAAATATGGTACACGCAGACTTAACACATAAGGAGACTGGCACACAGAGGTAATCCCAACATGAGTAAACAGAACCCAAATACAAGACCTAGGCTGACACAAGACGGGGAAACAACTGAACCAGGAAGACACAGACACCTGAAACACAAACGACTAAGATTTGACACAGAAGGGATAACAGACACCAACACACAAGAACACAGGGAGGCAGATACACAGAGGAGCACAGACACAGGAGTACCACACAGGGAACAGAGAAACACTATGAATAACTATAACTAACAAATATGGAACATTAAACAAACTGAAACTCTAAATGAATAAACTAAGAAACGCCATGAAACCGAACCATAAGAATGAAAACCCAAAATGCTGGGCATAAGGCCCAGAACCATGACAGAATCAGAATCAGAAGCTTTTATTGTCATTAAATTTCATTATGAAATGGCGTTCCAGAACACCCATCCAAGAAAAGACAAACAAATCAAACAAACATGGGAGTTGAGTGTCTGCGGCCTTGCTGCCATCAGATGCGCTGCCGTTTAAAAGATGGAAACAATAGTGAACACAATGGGGTAGGTGGGGAGAAAAAAAGCATCTCATACTTTGCCTGGTAACAGAGCAAAATATGAGGTTGGAAAAACCTCTGCATAGCGTAGTGTGAGCACATATAATGCATGGGAAAACACTAGGGTGGGGAGGGGATGGAAGGGAGCCAGCGGAGGCAAGTGGGTTCAAGGTTACTGTGGAGCTGACGCAGCTCCTCCCTCAGCTAACAGTTCCTGATAAGAGGTGGAACGTTCATCAGCAGCCTCGGTCTAGGAATACCAGTTGGCACAGGTCATAAGACGGGATAGTGCAGGGGCGTAGAGCAGCTGTTTACATAACATCCAGGAGAAAAAAATGAGATTCCCAGCTATCCAAGGCCGGACAGAGGGCCAAATTTCGGATACTACAATTGTTTTGGTACAGGCTGTCACTGATTAATTTGCCGACAGCCTTACAGTCTTACTGGAAACCTTCAATGGCGAAAAATCCAATCATCTGAATTTTCTCGGTTCCTTCCTCGCTGCGCAGATACAGACACTTCTCCAAGATTTAATCCATCCTGCCTGCAGACGTGGCCGCCGCTGGCCTGTGAGCCTCATGAATCACATCCAACTTGCAGTGCAGTTCCAGCAGATACTGAGTCTGAGTGTGCGCGTGCCAGTGTGAGAGTCGTCACACTGGCCAGGCAACCTTACCAAGGCCCGAACGGCTGTCCAGACTTTCCAAATTTCATGATAAATCGGGTATCCCCCAAGTCCAATCAGAAGAAATTCTGTTATCAATAGGCCAAATATGTATACGTCTTCCACGTCCTCAATCAACAGTGCAGCCAGGCACATGATCTTCCACTCTCCCCAGGAATCCATAATGTAGCCAGCTGTGTCTGTCCCACTCAAACAAGAGGGTTCTCCTTTCCCATTTCTCCTCATGGAGAAAATTTGATCAGTATCATTGAGAGACCAGCTGACCAGATCCATAATTCTATTTTCCAGAGGCTCTCAAGCACAGCAAAGCAGCAAAGCAGGGTAGATCAGGGAGGGTTGGGAGAGAAAAGAAAAGGCATCCACCTCCACTGAGAGCAAGAAGAAGATCACACAAGTCAGGTGTATTATGCTCTATTTCTGAGTAAATTACTTCCCATTGAACAGAAATAGGATCACATGATCTTAAATTACCTCTTTCCTTATAATTAGACTCAGAATAAAAGAAAAAGCTACTTAATCAATCCACAAAACCATAAGTAAGGCATATGATAGACACATGGTTTTACACAAAACAGTATCTAAACGAGCCAAATTATTTATCTCAGTTTAATCCTGTATGGGGCCAATTAGCTTTTTGTACCAGGAAGAGCAGATGCAACATTTAAGCTTTGGCACTCCAAATGATCAGTGATTTGTATTTGCCAGATTCTGTTGTTATGATGTCCTTTAAACAAATGAGGTCTAAGTTTAACCTGGACACAAAGCATTTCTTTAAATATCAAAAGTTTCACTAATTTAAACCAGAAGACGACTCTTTCCAAACCTTCTCTTTCTCCTCTGGAAGGAACGGTAAACAGAGATGGTTTCAGCAAAGGTAACATCTCAAGCTGTTATCACATAATGATACTTCACTCATCAAAAAATGTGAGGGACACGATGAAAGCCTGGAGGGAAGATTTTGAATGTGATATATCAGAAACTGATTGGAGAAATGTTTGTGCTAATGCTCACGCTCACAGCAGTGGAACTGAATAAAGATAATAAAAACAGATAATTGTGTAAAGTGTTCAGAATCTAAAGCAGTGGATCCGAAGTCAAGAGTGCTGCAGCCCACTTAAAACCCAGAAAATCCCATGATTATTTTCTAAATGTATAACAAGTGCTGATTTATGGCTGAATTGTGTTAAAATCAAAAAGATTGTTTAAAAAATGAATGGGTTCTTCTTTCACCCACAATGAAATTTGTTTTGGTGATTTAAAGATGAACAAAGTGGAAAAACTGCTTCTTTGATTTTTCTTTGTGCTCTCAGTGAGTTTAATGCTTTTGAGTTTAGAGCAAAATAAAACTAAATATGACTTGCTAACTAATTTGGGTCCAAGCACCAAACAAACATTTAGTAACCCTGTATGTGAAACATTAGACTTCCTTAAAAAAAATAACTCCACAACAAGCCCACTGTGGCCTCCTGATAGAAACCCATCAAGGAGGCATCAAGAAGTAAAAGTAAAAGTACCGTGAAGTACTGTAAAACTGCTGTGGGGCCTGTATGGGCTAACCCACAGGGTGGCAATGAGCTTTTTCTGTGGGGTACCAGCAGTAATAATATATTGAGTAGATTGGTTGGTGCTTCTCTTTGTAAACAATGGAGGAAATGAATGAGTGAACAATCAATTCACAGAAAGAGCTCTCTCTCTCTCTCTTTCTCTGTGTATTCTTGTGACACTCTTGTGCTTTATTTAAATGCTTGTTTTGGATAAATAAACTATCTGCTAACAGAGCAACACTCCTGAAAGGACCAACATCAACTTCTCTCACTCAGAAACATCATGAAAGCAAATTTACTGTGAAATTCTGCAGGAAGGATTCAGCAGCAATCAGTAAATTATCATCAATCTTCATTTGCAGCTGTGACAACTACCGGTAATTACTGAAATTCACTCAAATAATAAACTAAGATTTTTCTTTCAGCACTGCCAGAGTAGAGCTTCCAAATGCTTTGCTGTTTATTCAAACCTGATAAAACCTCTCAGCTTTGCTCAGACATTATTGCTGCAGTCTCTCATCCTTCTCACAACTTTATCAGGTCCATATAGATTTTCCTCAAAGTAGAGCTCAATAAAGTCAGAACAGAAAGACGCCTTTGGAACCACACAGCTTCTTCTTGGACCTTCTTCTGTATATATTAGGGGTGGGACTTTAACGCGTTAATTTTGATTAATTAATTATGGGGAAAATAACGAATTAAAAGTTTTAACGCATTTTAATCGCACTTTGCACCGTGGAAAGTTTCTCAGTGCACATACAGATTATATCGACGCACAATGTAATGAAAGTGATGAGCTGTGTACAAATTCAGGGGCCGCATCCTTCGAAGGACCCGGCCCACGTCCTTCGCAGCCCACGTAGACCGCAAAGGGAGGACGTGAGCAGCTAGCCTTCATATTTGTGTCACCTGTCCTCACCTCTGGTAGCTCATGTCGCCTAGCAACCGTGAGTGTGAAGCACAGCTGTGTAAAAGCAGCTGGTTAAACGGGGAACGAACTTTTTCTCCTTTTTTGTGGTTTAATTTTAAGTCTTTAATTCAAAATAAGCTGTTAAAACAAGCATAACACATTTCAACATCAAGGAATACAGCTGAGAGAATGATTAATTTCCAACTATATTAAGTGAGACATTAATGTTGAATATAACTATCCAGTTATGATGCTTAACTTTAATTTCAGGAGTTTGTTTATCACAGGAGCACTTCCACCCTTCGTTGGTCTGTGTAGTAGACTGGTGGGAAAATAAACAACATTTTGAAGTTTAACCTTATATATATATTGATTCATTCATCAACCAAACTTAAATTAATATTTCTCATGTTAAATATTTAAATGTGATTAAAATGCAATTAATTTTGATTAATTAATTACAAAGCTTCTAATTAATTAGATTGTTTTTAATCAAGTCCCACTCCTGTATATTAATAAACAGGTTTGTTTAGAAGTCCAATGATACATCAGGCATAAAGCATACTGCTTTTTAATTTCATTATTAACAGAGATTCAAAGACATTCACTTTTTAAGGAGATTTTTTCTGAGAGGTGAGGGTACAAACTAAAGTGTATGTTCCTCCTGCCTATACAGCCCACAGTTACCCACAGCTACCCACAGTGGGCCCATGTTTGTCGAGACTCCAGGAAGCAGGTTCAGATAAAATTCTGAGTTTGTTCACCCTGAGATGAGTTTTTTTTTTTTTTTTTTTTTCACATATTTCTTTTTGGTGACTTAAAGATGAACAAAGTGGAAAAACTGCTGCTTTAATTTTTCTTTGTGCTCTCAGTGAGTTTAATGCTTTTGAGTTTAGAGCAAAATAAAACTAAATATGACTTGATAAGTAATTTGGGTCCAAGCACCAAACAAACATTTAGTAACCCTGTATGTGAAACATTAGACTTCCTTAAAAGAAAAACTCCACAACAATCCCACTATTGGCTCCTGATAGAAACCCATGGAGGCATCAAGGAGTAAAAGTAAAAGTACTGTGAAGTACTGTAAAACTGCTGTGGGGCCTGTATGGGCTAACCCACAGGGTGGCAATGAGCTTTTTCTGTGGGGTGTCAGCAGTAATAATATATTGAGTAAAGTGGTTGGTGCTTCTCTTTGTAAACAATGGAGGAAATGAATGAGTGAACAATCAATTCACAGAAAGAGCCCCCCCCCCCCCCTCTCTCAATAACTTCTACACAAATCAGTATTTTAAAATGCTTTACTTGTTTTGTTTACTCCAAGAACCTTCTTGTGTATATATTAATAAACAGGTTTGTTTAGAAGTCCAATGATACATCAGGCATAAAGCATACTGCTTTTTAATTTCATTATTAACAGAGATTCAAAGACATTCACTTTTTAAGGAGGTTTTTTCTGAGAGGTGAGGGTACAAACTAAAGTGTATGTTCCTCCTGCTTATACAGACCCACAGTTCACCCACAGCTACCCACAGTGGGCCCATGTTTGCTGAGACTCCAGGAAGCAGGTTCAGATAAAATTCTTAGTTTGTTCACCCTGAGATGAGTTTTTTTGTTTTTTTTATCATAAATTAAAAAATGAAATAAAATCAGGGAAATCTTTCTCCTCAAAGTAAGTAAATGTTAAAAACTAAGAACTAACTGAGCTGCAGTGATAAACTCCACATTTGCAGCCACTGAGCTGAAGAAACTGAGATAATTACATTTGAATTAAACTTTTCATGAAACTAATAAAATCCTTTTCTTTCACAGATGTTTCACTCTGAGTGATTACTGTATATTTTATAACTACATTAAAAACTTTTTTACACTTTTGATACTGAACTAAAAAATAAACTTTTAGTATTGTTGAAAGTATTTTGTTGTGTTTCTGGATGAAACATTGTGGAATATAAAGTAAAATAAGAGAAATATCCAACTTACGCAAAACTCTCAGTGTGATGGTATCACTCCACTCTGTCCAGGAACTGTTCCTTCTGCCCAGGCATCTGTATTCTCCACTGTCAGACTCAGTAGCTCTGCTGATTGTGTATTCATTGGACGTTGGAGGTGTGTTTAACTTGGCTGGACTCCATACATACGTCCACTGAGCTCCTCCACCTCCCTGAATCTCACATCTGACAGTGACTGTCTCACCGCTGAATATCTGAGTCCAGGATGGATGCAGAGTCACAGTGGGCTTAATGGGAGCTGTTCAAACAAAAATATCTCATTAGCAGATTTACAGAAACATAAAATCATTATAAAGCTCTCCTGTTTTTTATTGGTCATCATATTTTTGCTTCCTTGTGACAAATTGACTTGAAAAATCAACAATGAAAAGTTTGGTTTTTATTAAATGAATTAAACCAGCAGAGTGACTGAAAACAAACAGGTGTGCACAAATTTAAACTGTAAGACTGAACATCAACACATGAACACACAATAACATGTAAACAACTTCAGTTTCTCAGATTTTAAATATTATAAAGAAGTTTTATAGTCAAATATTCCAGTATTTACTGATTTCTTCATCTTTATATTTACATATTTACACATTTATGAACATATACTCTGTGAGTTGTCAGGTAGCTGTTGTTTCCTAACAATGCTGTTAAACCTCCAATGATGGATTCAAAGCTCATAAAGTGATTATGAGGTCATGAATGGTGAGTAATACACCACCTGCTGGTGTGTTCTGAGCCTGTGAGCCTGAGCTCAGGGCTAATGAACCCATGACTTACAGACACACGTTGCTGATCAGTCAGAGCAGAAGAGCAGCAAAGGTCACGTGTAAAAATACAGCCAAGTGAACTTGAACTGGACACTTGTCTGTATTTTCAGTGTCAGAGCCATTAATACCTGTACACACTTACAGATTTATTTACACATTTACAAACATTATTGCACACACACAGATTTGAATACACACACACAAATCTACACACTCAGTATCAAAATGACAGAAAATATAAATATGCATATTTATGTGTGCATATTTCTTGTCCATTCTTCCAGTGGAATCAGACATAAAATATGTCAGTGTATAAATGAGTGGAGTGCAGAGATGTGAAGGCTAAATGACTTGAATTAAAGCGAGCTCTCACAGCTGATCAGTCTAAAAATGTAAAGAAACAAAGAAGTGAAACACAAAGATGCAAGTAAGTGTGCACAGATGCTTTGACAAAGACAGAAACGATGCAGCAGGACTGTTTATACATGACTGGGACCAAGAAACAGGTGAAAACAGTCAGGAAGAAAATTAACACAAAGCATGAAAGAAAACCAGCCTTCAAAATAAAGAAGAAATAACCAAAGGAACACTAAACAGGAAAGACAACAGAAACAGGAAGAAGAGAGAAAGATGAGACAGAGAAACACACTGAAACATTGAAGGAAACTAAAACTATGACTCATAAAACTCAAATCATCAGCAGAAAAACCATAAAGTAAAAACAAGAATCAAAGCTTCAGTGAAGTCACAGTGAATAAACCCACATTCTGCTACAAAGAAACCAAACCAGGAAACACAAACATGAAGATAAACATGAAGATGACACTCAGACAGGCAGCACACAATGTTACTGTAAATATCTGTGAGTGTAAGAATTCATAATAAGACTCAATGAAATTTTCAGTCAGGACTCTTAATTAACAGACCTGTGGTTGAGTCTGTTTTCCCATATAAATTAGTCTCATTTAGCTTGTGGTCATCTTGCTGTCCTGTAAATAATAAATAAATCCATCCTCTTCCACTTATGCTGTTCAAGGTCACAGGGGGGTGGAGCCTATCCCTGCTGTCACAGGGTAAAAGGCAGAGCCCTGTGATTGGCTGGACCTGTGTCAGCCCAACTCAGTGAGTGTGAAGAGATAAATAAATAAAATAAAATGCCAGAAAATCTGTATGAAGGTAACAGACTCTCATGTAAGCTCAGAGCAGTACTTATTTAAAATATTTCCTTTTTGGTATTTACTTTAATTATTCACCCGTGTCACTTTTTGAGAGCTAATAGAAGAAAATACACTGAGGTAGGCAGCAGCATGTCAATATAAGTGAGACAGTCTGCACTAAACACAGTCCTGCTGTAATCAGTTAAACCTGATTCACCGCCTCCTGGTGAATCAGTACTGTGATCTGTTAAGATGGTCACATAAACATGAAAAGAAGATCAGTCTGTATGAAGACAACAAACTTCAGTAAATATACAGTTTGAGTAATGGCTGAATGAAACATCTGCTCAAGCAGTCACACTCTTAATATGATCATTTTAACATTTTAACCAATAAATTCAATGAAATTGATGTCATGTAGGAATCAGATATCATTATATGGAATAACAGCGACATGTATAAGTTGGAAGAAAAATATGTTTTTACCTTCAGCGTTTCCATAGATGACTGTACGGAGCATTAAAATAAAGAATAAAACTTCATCAGACATCATGTAACAAAATCAATTTTAAAAAGGCTTTTTTTTAAAGATACATTAACACATGAACAGTAATCATCAACTTTCTGTGCTCCTATTTATCAAACAGGCTCTAAAATAACTAAAACAACTGTAACACAGTGTGTAACTGTAGGTGATGCAGAAAGCAGCAGTGTATCAAACATTTTGTTCAAACAATCACAAAAATCACAAGTATGCTTTGTTCAAGCTCTCAGGTAAACAGGTTAAAGCAGTGATACACTGTAATTCTCACAGATGAGAAACATTTTCATTAATCGGTGCCATTCAAACAATGTCAGAAGTGAACTTACAGAAAAACCCCATCATGCAGAGCAAAGAGTGCCCCATGGTCACATCCAGCCCTGCTGCACTCAGACCCACAACTGATCTCAGAGAGTTTAACTTTGAACAATAAGAAATGCAGAACAAAGAGAAGCTACATTTAGTGTAGACGAGAGTTTTTCTCCAACTTCTTCTGATTGGTCTCTCTGAGCTTCCTTCCCTTTCACACCAGCCTCAAACAGCTCCTGTAGCTTTGACCACAGCCGTGGGTGACAGGTTTACATTTCCTGTCCATTGCAAATATAGAAGTTTGTTTCTTGTGTTGTTTTCTCTATGATACACAAAGGAGTTCTGCTGCTTCAAGTCAGGAGACATATTTTACCAGATCATAATTTTTCTTCTTTATAGACTCTGATGGGATTTTTGCAGCATCCTGTGGATCATTATCGTGCTACAATATAGTTTTATTCTTGGATGTCATCTGTACATGTAGATGTTATGCAGTTCAAAGAAACTCAGTTTTGTCAGTCTGTAGTATGTGTGCATCTCTTTTTTTAGTGCTGGGACAAATGTCATCATGTTGAGAGGACAGCTCTGTGCTCACTGACACATGAACTCATTTATTCTGGAGACAGTTCTTTGTCATGCTTTGACATGTATGTACAGATGCACGCTGACCTCAGCATCTGACTGCATGTAAACACAGTAAAGAAATAATTACTGAAACTCTGTAATAATGATGTTTGTGTTGAATGCTTCATGTTGCAAATGAAGATCATGTGATACTGTCCAAAGTTCAAAAAGCAGAGCCAAATGCAGACCAGAACTCAGAGCACCAAACAAACCTTTATTATAAAGCTGATAGTTTGAGGCCACAATGGCAACAAATGAAGAAACTAAATTTCAGATAACTGAGCACAGGAACACAGAGACTTACTTGTAGATTGTTACAAATTCTTCCATATGGTCTCTATTTAGATTACAAAAGTTTCAACTTACATCCTCCAGTCAACATATACAAATCAATCAATCAATAAATAAATGAGACCTACAGACTTTTTAATTCTATAAGTTCAGTCTTTCGTCCAAACCACTGAATTATGCGCAGGCTACTATATCAGTACTCTATAATATGATTGATTTAACTCTAAGAGATTGCCAACACAGCTCCTTTTTAACACTTTTATTGTATCCATCCATTCTGTTCATGGAGGGGCTGGAGCCTATCCCAGCTGTCACAGGGCAAGAGGCCGAGTACGTCCAGTACAGGTCACCAGCCTGTCACCAACACAGAGACACAGACTCTCACATTCACTCTCACCTACAGGGAATTTATATTCACCAATTAACCTAACCCCACTGACTGCATGTCTTCGGACTGTGGGAGGAAACTGGAATACCTGAAAACCCACAGAGACACGGAGAGAACTCCTGTGTCTGTGCAAACTCCACACAGAAAGGCTAACGTGGAATCAAACCCAGGCGTACAAGCTGTGAGGCAAAAGTGCTAACCAACACGTGCTTTGTACTATCCATCCATCCATTCACTTCCACTTATCCTGTTCAGAGTCGCAGGGGGGCTGGAGCCTATCACAGCTGTCATAGGGTGAGAGGCAGGGTACACCCTATACACGTCACCAGCCTGTCACAGGGCTAACACAGAGAGACAAACAACCTTTCACACTCTCATTCACACCTATGGGCAATTAACCTAACCCCAGTAAGTGCATGTCTTTGGACTGTGGGAGGAAACCGTAGTACCCGGAGGAAACCCACACAAGCACGGGGAGAACATGCAAACTCCACACAGAGAGAGAGAGGCCTGGGCCAAGGTGGAATCAAACCCAGGCCTTCCAGATGGTATTCTAACTGTGAGGCAGCAGTGCTAACCACTGTGCCACCATGCTGCCACCATGCTCTGTACTAATTTATTAAAAATAAAACAATAATATAATTTGGCAGACTGTACAAGCTCAAAAACAGAGGTGGCGAGATGCCAGGATGATTTTTTTTTTCCTCATTTCAGTTCTGCAAAAACAAGCAATCACTGAAGTTTGTTTAAGTGCAGAGATGGTGCAGATAAGTCTGTAGCTAAGTGCGAACTCACGGTTATAACACACAAAATATTCACATAATATTTTCCATTAGTCATGTCTTCTTGAGAAGTGGCCCCTCCTGTCATGCTCTGACCAACAGGCCAGTGAAAATAAAATAAAGGTATTATTAACACAGACTTAATATAAATTAATATAAAAAAATAAAACAACCTTAATGTAACCAAACAGTCTGTTTTTACATAATGCTAACAATCCTCACAGCTCAGATGGATTTATAATGATAGTTTAATTCAAACCTGCATTGTTTCTCATGACCAGCAGGGGGCAACTCCTGCAGCTGAAGTCTGATTGTATTTTATATTTCAGTTGTGAGTCTTCAGTTTGCCACAGACATTAAAAACACATCTTCTACCTCCTCTGATACACACGCCTTCATTCTATACTCATGGCCACCTTTTAGTGTCACTGAGGGGTTGATACTTTCTCTGGATGAATGAAACTACAAAGAGGAAACAAACAGACTTTACACAGTGATGTTGGTGCTCACACAGCACAACTCATAACCACTCTGTAATTATTCATTGATACTCTGTCAAATTACCACTTCCTCCCACTTCACTTACAGACTCATCACACTTTGGTTTCTAACCAAACTTGTTCTTTGGGCACAGTTTCAGCTATATTTACAACAGAAGGGGATTTTTTGGCTTCTTCAACTCGCTGTGACTAATGACAGACTGAAGTCAAAGTCTTCATCCTTTATCATCACAGCTCTGAGAGATATTTAACACCAGGCCAAGCAGATACATTTGCTCCAATAAATAATAAATGACTAAACTGCGCCCTCTGTTGGCCACCAGCTCTAAACACAACCCAATGATTATATTTGAGAGGTGTGTTTTCAATGAGAAATGTGGAGAATGACGAGGATCTGAGCGGTTTGGAAGCTGCAGGAAGAAAAAAATATATTTATATGTGATTTTGTGGGCAGAGAGAGTGACAGTTTCTTTAATGCTTTCTTAATTCTAATATGTATAAACATTTACAGCATATCCATGCACAGAGCTGAGATAAAGTACCTCAGAGAACCTTCCTTAAACAATAACTTGATGTCTCTTTGAGACTAAACACTCCTGATAAATACCTTCAAGTGTTTGAGTGACACATCGGGCAGCAATAAAGTGATCAGAGAAGGACTAAATGAGCAAATCATAAATCAACAATCAGAAAAAGCTGCTCATGAAATTCCCACTGTGCTCTTTGTCTGAAGTCCTTGTTGTCTCTCTGCTGTGTGAAATTTTCATCCTCCAAGGGACTCATGAAGCAGCCTGAAAATGTGAGACTGTGCAAACCTTTTCAGTCAGCTTCCTCAACAGGACCTGAACTTTCTGCCAAAGTCTTTGAATCATTTTAATCATTTTATCAGAAAGATTTGTTGTCATTTATTTTCTTTATCTTGCATGTTTAAAGTGGACAGGGCTCCACTGGGGAATTTACTAAATATAACAACGATAAATAAATAAAGACAGTTGATGCTTGTTTAGTGGTGGAATCAGTTATGATCACAGTCCTGTCAAAGTAGATCATAAGCAGTTCATTATATATGACTGTGTTCCCTCCCAGAGCAACACCTCCATCGTTGAGTTTGCTGATGACACCACCGTCATCGAGCTGATTACTGGAGGAGAGGAAGCAGCTTACAGGGAAGAGGTGACCCAGCTGGTGTCCTGGTGCCAGGAAAATAATCTCTCCTTAAATACAGAGAAGACTAAGGAGATGATTATTGACCCGAGGAAGAGGAGAGACCAGCATGCCCCATTATCCATCAACGGGACTCAGGTGGAGAGGGTGAAGACCTTCAAATTCCTCGGCACTCACATCAGTGAAGATCTCACCTGGACTTACAACACAGTGCAGATTGTCAAGAAGGCTCCACAGAGACTCTTCTTCCTACAGACGCTGAGGAAGTTTGGATTATCCCCCAAGCTCCTCAGTAACCTTTACAGATGCAGAGCATCCTGACAAACTCCATCACAGTGTGGTGTGGAAACTGCACCACTCAGGGCAGGAAGATACAGCGTGTCATCAAAGCAGCACAGTTCATCTGTGGAGCTGCCTTCCCATCACTACAGGACACCTATAATACCCGAGTAATAAAGAGGGTACACAACATCATCAAGGACCGCACCCACCCACAGCACACACTGTTCCCACTCCTGCCATCTGGCAGAGGTTACATGAGTGTAAAAGCAAGAACAACCAGACTGACTAACAGTTTCTATCCACAGGCCATCAGGCTACTGAACCACTGACTGACTAACAAACTGTGATTACCTGCCTTTTTCCTCTGTATATATTGGACTTGCTTTATAATTTTTTTTCTATATACTTCTCCTTTAATTTTATTTAAACTTAATTTTTTATTTGAATTGTGTGTAGGGTCACAAAGTAAGACTTTCATTGCTCAGCATAACCACTGTGTTTGTGGTGTATATTACAATAAACTTCTTGATCTTGATCTATGATTAAGTTGGTGGATATTCAGCTCACAAAGGACATATATTTTTCATGTGTTCATTATACAGATGAGTGTTTTCTCCATCCAAGCTCTTCCCAAAGTCCAGACCTGCAGGTGAACTGGGAAAACAGCTGATCTTTGAATGTTGTGATTTCCTGATGATCAGGAGAAAAATGGCTGGAAAACAAGAAGAATGTTTATAATCAAGCAGACTGTGAAAATGTGCAGTAAATGAAGGTTATAGTCAGCACTGCACACACAGACTGTACAGACCGAGGATGGAGAGAGGGGCAGAGGGAGGAAGATGATGATGATGATGATGATGATGATGAGAGGCTTTGACTCATTATATTTTGAGTTTTACTTTTGAATGCAGGATTTTTGCTTTTAATGGAACATGTTTGTGTTCAGTGAGTAAAAGATGTGAGAAAGTCGAGCACAGCAGTCATTCCTTTACACCAGGGGTAGGGAACTCCAGGCCTCGAGAGCCGGTGTCCTGCAGGTTTTAGATGTGTCCCTGATCCAGCACACCTGAATCAAATGGCTGAATTACCTCCTCAGTCTGCAGTCAAGTTCTCCAGAGTCCTGCTAATGACTTCTATATGTGATTCAGGTGTGCTGGATCAGGGACACATCTAAAACCTGCAGGACACCGGCTCTCGAGGCCTGGAGTTCCCTACCCCTGCTTTACACTGATGTCATCCTGTCAGCATCTATGTGACAGCAGTTTATTCACATAGGAAACTCCTGCTGATGCAGCAGAGCTTAGAGACACTGATTCTTGGTTCTTATTAGACTTTTATTCAATTAAATCCCTTTTTTCTCCATTTTTACTTTCAGCATCTGAAAGAATCCTGAAGTTTAGTTTTCCTCTAAATAGGAGGTTATATCTGTACCATGAGAGATGTCACTGCATCTACAACAAAGCAAACTAAACATGTACATACAGGACATATGTTTAAAGGTAAAATTCCAGTTAATTAATTAATTAACAGTGGATCAACCAAATAATAAACAATTAAATAATACATTAGACAGAGAGCAACTGATCAGAAAGCTCTAGACTAACTTCTCTCTTTCAGAGCATCTTATCTCGAGGACCAGCCACCGAACGTACAATTAGAACATCGCCAACGTCACCATGTTCTGTCATTAATCTGGACAAGATTTCTCTGTATTGATTAAATTAGAACATCAGGAAGAAGATGTGCCTATGACTGAGAGGAATCTGGGTCATGAAAAACCAGCTGGAACGAGCCTGGATGACGAAGGTCAACTCATAGCGCCCAGAGATTGTTTATGCTTAGATAACGTGTATAAAAATGTTTTGGTTAGACAGGAACACGGGCTCAGAGAGAGAGAGCACACACACAGGCTGTCTCTTCTGAGTCCCCACATGCATGTGTACTTTTTCTGATCCTTTAATATATTAAATGTTTTACTTTTTTAATTAAAGTGTTTCAGGTGTCTTCCTTCACAAAAAACCTGTTTACCTGACAGATGGTGACCCCGACATGATAAAGAACTGATAACAGGTAATGACAGGTGATTTGTGAAGGAGGATGATTGGCAAAAGAGGACAAAGGGGAATATTTTCTCCAGGACTCACCTTGTGACTTTTACTCCTCAAAACACTCACAGGAGGCCTCATGAAAAAGGTAAGCAGAAACCTGTTTTTAAATAACCGAATTCTGCAAAATTGGACGTTGACATTTTTTGTGAGTGAGGAGGAGGAATTAAGGTCTCGAGAGAACAAATTTTAGAGGATCTGTTAAACTGTTCAAAGCTTGGAAATATTAAAGAATCAGAAAAACAAAAAGGGATTGACATTAAAAAATGAATGAATAGATAATGGGTAAAAGAGACAAAATAAGTGAAGTGATAAGAGTTGAAATGAGTGAAAAAAAGGATTGTGAGAGATACTGGAAACGTAAAACTGCCCTATAGCAATAGGCTATTGATCAAATTTATTTATTTATTAAAACCAAGAAGTGTGTGTGGCTGGAAAATTTTCTGTTGAATAGAGATAACTGCTAATATCCACAGCATGAAGAATGGTGTGTAAGAATTGGCTTTAATACCATGAGAGATGGCAAAATAAGTTGTTCAGGGTAATAAGTATTGTTGATATTTATGTCGGCCCCGCAGAGGCTCATAACTGACAAGACGTATATGTTGGCCCGTAAAGTGGCGGCTCATAGCCATTTCAGACATTAAATTGATAAATACTAGGTTTGTGTAGATTAAGGTAGTCTCCTTAAAATAAAATAACAATTGAAAATGATTAATTCTGTAGATTAATTCTCATGGTATACGTTGGCAGTAAATAAAAATTGTAACAAAAGAGTTGTGTGAATAAAATAGAGACTAAGAAATTGGCATGAAATTGTTAGTAAAAGTTGTAACTAAAAGTGTGAATGAAGAGGCCTCTGTGTGTGTGAATCTGTGTGTATGTGTGTATCTGTGTGTGTGGGAACAAGTGGGCTGATACTGCAGTGAAAGAAGGGATGAAATCCTAAAGAAACCGGTAAAACAAAATTAAGGGTGAATAAAGTCCAGAGGACAAATATCAAGGTTGCAGTAAATGTAAACAAAAAAAGGAGGAGACATCCCCCGCTAATTTATTAGATAAAGCAAAAACTTAAATAAATTCTTTGTTTTAAATTATGCACCTGAAAAACAAAAGAAAACAAAATCTGGGAAAAACTGAATCACATAGGAAAAGGAAACTGTTTCTGTTGCTGTCTGTGTGTGTGTGTGTATCTGAGTCAGTGTGTGTGTGTGTGTGTGTGTGTGTGTGTGTGTGTGTGTGTGTGTGTGTGTGTGTGTGTGTGTGTGTGTGTGTGTGTGTGTGTGTGTGCAGAGAAAGAAAACAACTGGAGTGAGTGTGAGTGTGTGTGGCTCAGAGACAGACACAGAGAGAAAGAGAAAAAGGAAAAATGGTTGTACAGTTTGCAGCTGGGGTGTGTTTGTGCGTGTGTGTGTATGCGTCTCTCTGAGCATTGTGGGGTGTGTGTCACTTACAGCATTGCTCTGTGTGTGTGTGTGAATCTAAGTTTGTGTGTGTGTGTCAGAGAGACACAATTCAATTCAATTCAATTCAATTTTATTTATATAGCGCCAAATCACAACAAAGAGTCACCTCAAGGCGCTTTGTATTGTGGGTAAAGACCCTACAATAATACAGAGAAAACCCAACAGTCAAAACGGCCCCCTATGAGCAAGCACTTGGCGACAGTGGGAAGGAAAAACTCCCTTTTAACAGGAAGAAACCTTCAGCAGAACCAGGCTCAGGGAGGGGCAGTCATCTGCTGTGACCGGTTGGGCTGAGTGGAGAGAAAAGACATGCTGTGGAAGAGAGCCAGAGATTAATAACAATTAATGATTAAATGCAGAGTGGAGTATAAACAAAGTAAATAAGGTGAATGAGAAGAAACAGTGCATTATGGGAACCCCCCAGCAGCCTAGGCCTATAGCAGCATAACTAAGGGATGGTTAAAAGTCACCTGATCCAGCCTTAACTATAAGCTTTATCATAAAGTAAAGTTTTAAGCCTAATCTTAAAAATAGAGAGGGTGTCTGTCTCCTGAATCCAAGCTGGGAGCTGGTTCCACAGAAGAGGGGCCTGAAAGCTGAAGGCTCTGCCTCCCATTCTACTCTTAACTATCCTAGCAACCACAAGTAAGCCAGCAGTCTGAGAGCGAAGTGCTCTGTTGGGGTGATATGGTACTATGAGGTCTTTGAGATAAGATGGTGCCTGATTATTCAAGACCTTGTAGGTGAGGAGAAGGATTTTAAATTCTATTCTAGATTTAACAGGGAACCAATGAAGAGAAGCCAATATGGAAGAAATCTGCTCTCTCTTTCTAGTCCCTGTCAGTACTCTAGCTGCAGCATTTTGGATCAGCTGAAGGCTTTTCAGGGAGCTTTTAGGACAGCCTGATGATAATGAATTACAATAGTCCACCCTAGACACAGCGTGCGAGTGAGTGAGAAACAAATGAGTTCTGAGTGCTATAAGTTGTTGTTTTGTTTTTGTTTTGTTTTTTCCTTTTTGCTTTGGTTTGTTTGTTTATTTGTTTTTGGTATGGATGGTAGAGATAGGGAGTGCGGGTCAAGAGCTCTCAGAGATAAGGTTTATCCCTGATACAAAGTGAGTATTGCCTACCATTGAAGGATTTTAAAAAAAAAAAAAAAAAAAAAAAAGAGGGGGCAGACAGGACAGTCAGGAGGTCATTGTTTTTAGAGAATATCATATTTTTTTTTTTTTTGCATTTTCAGTTTTATTTTTTATTCCTTTTTCTCTCTTGATTTTTGGGTTGTCTCGGACTTTGCTTAGTTCTCTTGTTCCCCTGGGGAGCAAAATATTTTATTTCACCCCCATTTCTTTTCTTTTCTTTTTATTTATTTTATTTATTTATTTTTGCACAGTGGTTTGATAAATAATCCTGAATATCTTTGGAAAATTTGGGGGGGGGATAAACCCCCTAGAAACATTGAGAAGCAGATATTTTTATTTTATTTATTTATTTAATTATTTCTTCTTGATTGTTTTATTTGACTTCAATTTTACTCTTTAAATTTTATTTCTTTTATTTTAAAGGGGAGCACACTCATGGGTCCCTGACTCTATCTGATTAGAGACAATTAGTGGAGAAAAGCTAAACTTCATTGATTTTCCTAAAATAAAAGCCAATACAACAGACAAATGCCTTGATCATCATAAATTATGTTAAATTGTTGTTAAATTTCAAGAAAAGTTTCCATGAGGAACACAGTTTTAGTGAAATCTTAAAAAGAGAAGTTAAACAAATCAGTCTGTGTGAATATTTTGTGACACACTTGAATCAAAGCAAAACAAAGTGCCAAACCTTGAGCTGCCGCTCTGTTACAATGCAAAACATGTAGGATAAAATAAAATCACCTGATTTACTCTTTTGTGCATTTACATTTGTTTATTTGGTAGATTTGTTTTGAAGCTAATATTATAAGAGAAAAGCAGAGAACATTTGAATTTTGAATGTCTAAACAATTTGATATTGTATCAAACATTAAAGGAAAAATCCCAAAAGCTAATGATATAAAATTGAGTATGCCCTTTAAGCTAAATTAAGGTAAATTAGTGAGACAAAAAATAGAGTTTATGTCTCAAAGGAGGGAGAAGAGTAAAGATTTAACTAATAAAGATTTCTCAGTTTCATTGTAACAGGAGCCTGAACAACAACACCGGGGCTGCAGGAGACTGGATCAGCTACCAATAAAGAAACTGGTGCAGATCGAGGTGTTCAAGATCATACCAAGCTCTCCTGAACAGACTGACAGCTCTAAGACTCAGGAAAAAGGCTCCTGGTTCCACATGACCCTCATTAAGAAGGCCCAACTTCAGACAAACAGGTGAACTGTAAGTTTCTTGACCCTTGACCTCTGTGTAAAGTCTGAGACCAGGAGGAGGGTCATCAACAGGAGATCTCTTCGGCGTGGGGAGTGTTAGGCCTTATGCACGCTCAGTCATAGGTTTCAGTGAAAAAAGAAAACACATTAGTGGTCAAAGGTCAAGGAACTGCAGGAAAAACAACTGACTGCAATGTTTCAATTCCAGTCTGAACATTCTCAGAAGTCTGACTCATAATCTGTTTGGATAATTTATCATTGGAAGGCCACAGGAATATAATCTGCTTTGTTCCTTCTAACACTAATTATTGTTTTTTCTTGACATGAGGTCTAAGCAGGGACATGTCCTATTTTGCTGTGAGCTCTGTGTAAAAGGACGACAAAGGAGGGAAGTGTGAGTATGACCTCTGACCCGAGAATTACCACAACATTTCAGACTCACCTGAATAATTTTGACTGACTGCACTACATGGCGTTATAGTCTGAACAAGACCAATAAAGATACACAAATTACATAGAGTACAAAATAAATAAATGGAGTCATGAAAATAAAATAATCAAGGTTTCTCTCACTAACACTAAAACTGTGTCACTCTTAAACAGAAAGCAGAAAGATTGTTTATATGTTGAAAGACAGAATTAAGTCCAATTAGTTTTCCTTTTCTTTTTTATAATTAGGACAAGAATAATATCTGTAATTTCAGCAAGTTTTCCATTACAATAACATTTAATAACATGCTTAATGAGAACTCAAATACTGATGCTGTCATTGAAAGATAACCAAATAATGAAAGAATGAAAACAAATATGATTTGCAATGCCTATTGTTTCTATTGTTTTTATTTTTGTATTTTATTTTTAATCAATTTTAACAAAAAAGAGAAAATAAATGGATAAATTCTGAAATGTCAAATATAAGGTTTGGGGGCTGGGATTGGCCAGTAAAGTCTTAAACCTGGCTGACTGGGTGTTTCTGGAGGCCAAAAGGAGGGAGCTACTCTAAAACTTTATAATTTTATCGATTAAGTGAAAAGTAAAGAACAAATCCAGATCTGGCTCCTTCCCAAAAACTCCCTGTTGAATTCCCATAGGCAATGTATTGTTGGATCTTGGTTTTTCTTTGTTTGCTTCCACCTTTAGTCTTTAGTGTTTTTGTTTTCATTTTATTCCATGGGTATAACACATGTACCCATGTGCAAATTTAAACTGTAGCATTCTAAGATGACTAATTATAGACTGTGTGAGCTTTAGCATATGTATTTATTTTGCCTGGTTTCTGACCTAAATCTGTTTTAAGTGTTGATTTCAGAGCATTAATTCATTTTTTATTTTTCATCTGAATAGATTGAATCATTTCTAGAATAGAAAAATTTAGACTGAGTTAAACTAATCAAGAGATCTTTAATATGAAGACACTGAATAATAGATCTTTCAAACATACACTTCTGCTGTTAAATATGTCTCTTGGCAAATTGTAGTGTGTAGATTTTAATTTGATAGTCTGAGTCAGGGGGTTATATTTAGTGGGTAAAATTAATAAATAAAATCATGTTGAATAGATCAGACACAAGGTTCTTTTCAAATTTAGATGTTGACCCCAAAGGCCTGCAGTTTAAGACTCAATCTTTCAAACTAAAGACAGAAGGAAAAATCAGTACAATAAAATACAACTGGACTAGTTTTCAAAGATACCAGTAACTGCTCCCCGCTATGTCCTGATAAGGAAATGTGCCTTTTACAGGGAATGTTTTGCCTCGGACTAGAACATCTTTCCGTCACACTGTGGATGGGAACATCTCAGTGTGATGGCCTGTTATCCCAGTATAGAATGGCACTAAAAATCCCTGGTTTGCCAAACAGAGGACTGACGTGTGGAGGATGGGAGCCTTGGGAAAATGGGATGGTGTCTGAATTAGTCCAGGTTGTAATAAAACAATCAGCCTGGAAGGCTTCTTTATGCTTTAAGAGTTCCTGGTGGGGTTCTTAACAAATTTAAGGTACAGCAGCAGAGTTTGTGTCACTGTATGCCTTTTGGGCCAAAATTAAACAAAACTTAGATTGGGTTAATTATAATATTAAATCAGGAATGCTGATTAACCTTACAGAGGCTGATTGGAAAACTTAGTGATAGAACTGAACATCATTAACAGCAGAATAAAATGACAGATGTTACTTGTGTGGTTTACTCAGTCTAAATAATCTTTAACCATAGCAGTTCATATCTCCAGAGCATTGTCAAAATTAGTAGAGAACTCAAATAAATAAATAAATCCTGTATCTTTAATGATGGGAAAGTTTTGGGAAATCAGATGGACAAATTCTAACTTTTCCTCTTTCCTAGGAATTGGTCACCTGGGAAAAGACATAAAAAAGGGGTTTGAACCTGTAACGACAGGATCAATTATTCAGCAAATAAATACTAATTGATGAAAGTGTGAAAATAAATATTTGTTTCATGTGATGTGCAGATATATTCTGAGGTTATGTTTTATGATCTTGTGTCTTGAGCTTTAGTCCACTTGTTTGGCATTTTTCTTTGTTGGTCTTACTTTATAGAAAAGGAGGGTGATTTTGGGAAATAAGAGTGCTGATAATAATTATGCTTTAGAATGCGTTTCATGTGTTTTTTCATTCTTTACTGGAAAAAGAGAGCTGGTCTCTCCCTCTGTCTGTGTCTACAAATGTGTGTATGTGTGTGTGTGTGTGTGTGTGTGTGACCTTGTCAAAGTGTAAACACTGATAACAGAGCTCAGTGGCTCACAGAAATGTCATGAGAGCAATTCTGGTTTGTAGTGACTTATTGTGCTTTAAAATATATTATAATCGTGCCATTTTGTTTGTTTTCATCTTGTTTTTAGTTTTAATCAATAGGTTACTGCATTTACAACAAAGAAAACTAAACATTAAAAACTTAAAATTGTTAGGGATTATTTTTTACTCAGTGAATAAAGGACATACGTTTAAAGGTAAAATTCCAGTAAATTAATTAACAGTGGATCAACCAAATAATAAACAATTAAATAATACATTAGTCAGAGCATCTTATCTTGAGGACTGGCCACCAAACGTACAATTAGAACATCACCAACGTCACCATGTTCTGTCATTAATCTGGATAAGATTTCTCTGTATTGATTAAATTAGAACATCAGGAAGAAGATGTGCCTATGACAGAGGAATCTGGGTCATGAAAAACCAGCTGGAACGAGCCTGGATGACGAAGGTCAACTCATAGCGCCCAGAGATTGTTTATGCTTAGATAACGTGTATAAAAATGTTTTGGTTAGACAGGAACACGGGCTCAGAGAGAGAGCACACACACAGGCTGTCTCTTCTGAGTCCCCATATGCATGTGTACTTTTTCTGATCCTTTAATATATTAAATGTTGTACTTTTTTAATTAAAGTGTTTCAGGTGTCTTCCTTCACAAAAAACCTGTTTACCTGACAAAATGAAGTCAGTTTTTAATCAGTGATTTTGACCCAGTGATGAAGGATCCTGGGGTTTAGTTTTCTGTATTCCTTGAGACAAATGTGCCTTCAAACAAGCTCCTTCTTCATATGAAACTAACTTCTAATGATTACCAGGAAGCATCCTGCTCTGATGAACCACCTTAACTGGCTCCTTTCATTTTAGACAGACAGACAGATAGATCCCCCTCATTCCCCACTCTCCCACCCATCACAGAAACACACTTCCTGATCAGCTTATTAAGCCTGTTGCAGTCTTTTACAGTGATGCTGTTTCCCCAACAAGTCACCCCAAAAAACACAGCACTTGCCACAACAGGACGGTAAAAAGTGAGCAGGAACTCATCACAGAAAATAGTCTACTCTGCCCTTTCTTATAGGCTGCATTTATGTGCACTGACCAGTCCAGCTTGTTGTCAACATGGACTCAGAGATATTTATGGGATGGAACAACTTCAACGTTCTCTCCATCAAATATGATGGAGAGAGCTGGGAAACAACCCTGAATTAATCAGTGGAAGAAGATGGATGGATGAACCCTGTGATTTTCCTGCTTCCACTGAGGTACAGAAGTCTGTGTAGAGGCCACAGCACTGGATCAAGGCTTGTAGCTGTTACTCGTCTTCAGTCCTCGGTCATTTTGAGGCACATAAAGCAGAGCTGTACCTTACAGAGTGTACAGAGGATGTTTTTACACCCAGTCGTGTTTTGTTCCTCCAAGAAGCCAAATGTGGGACAAGCACAGACTGAGGGACAGCCAGTGATGGCCTCCACATCCTCAGAGGTCATACCCAAATCATCAAATTACAGACACAAATGTCTCGTGGTCCCTCACCAACTTTTACTTTTACACAGAGTGGCTGTAAATGGAGAGCACTGCAGCTTACTGGAAAAATAAAAAGTAACCATCACAGCGCAGCTTCACTAAAAGCTTTAAAGTATCTGATTAAATGAATATGATGCAGGTCTTTAAACACATGCAGTAAAAGTATTTGTTGGTGTCCATACCAGTACTTCCTAATATTATACTGCTGACTGTAAGTCGTGCTACCAGCTGCTAAAAATCACAAACTTTTTTCTCACTGCTGTTGGAACAGGAAACATTCAAAGTTTAATACAAAAGCTCAACAATGAATATAAAAATAACAGCTGAATATAGAGAGCATGGATTTAAAATAAGAATACACCTCTGTGTGCTTTATGCTGAAAGAGATACTAAGTCTACATCATATTATTTAATCTCATCTTCACAAAAACTGAGCATGTCTGATATTTGGGGAGCAGAGGAGCAACAGTGGCTTCATAAAAAGCTTCTTTTTGGCTTTGCTGCTGCAGCTCTCCTCACTGACCTGTAAGACAACCACAAAAAGACACAGAAATTTGCAACTTTCAGGATGTTTGCCATTTAATAATTTGAAGAATAACTCATCCTGCGTGCTGGCAGAATTACCAGGAGAGCTTCATAATGTGACTTCAGAGTAAACTGCTGCATCAGCTGCAGGACTCGATGTTCCTGTGAGTGAAAAGAAGATTTTAAGACCAGATAAACATCTTAACAATATTCACTGGAGGTGATGCAGACTTTGTTTACCTGTGTTTTTCTTGGCTTTTTCCTTTTTGGGGCGTTTGACCTCAGCATACATCAGACTGTCCTCTGAAAGAGAAGTCAGATCTCAGGATACATTTGTTCAGCCAACTGAAAGATGGATTGTGGGAGCCTCCCTGGTCAGAGACGTTCATGAAAGGTGGGATTAACCTGTGATCTGAGGAGGAGACTGAACCCAAACCCTGGAAGAAGCTGTTTTTAGTTTGCATTTCTCATTAATTCTGTTCAGCTTCTCCATTGTGTCTTTGAATGACACCAACACACAACAACAGTATGATGCTAAACAAATATACCTGACTTAGAGACTAAAACATCAGACTGAGTATAAAGCAGACAAACTGACTCAAAACTCTGAATGGCCCTCGATGTGAATAAGATTGAACTCTGCTGATCTGTAGTGGTAGCATGTAGTAGCTAAGCTTGGTAAGTGAGTAACTAAACTCTATGTTGACCAATAATTAGCTGCAATATAATGAAATGACACATTTCAGTCCAAACACTGAATGAGGCTGTTGTGTTTGTACCTGCAGCTCCCATCTTCACCTCAGAGTAAACAGCACTCTCCTCTGGTTTATGACGCTCCCCTGTTAAGATCATCAGACGAATCCACAAAACAAAAGATTTCATACTTTTTAAACATTGATGAAATATTTCTGAACCATGTTTGTTTGTTTACATTGCAAGTGTTTTGTGTACTCACGCTTCTTTCCAAAGTTTTTAAACTCAATAAGGGAGTATGTGACTTCTTTGGGTTCATCTGCTCCTGAAATGTGCAGATTTTTATTAACACATTACATGAGATTAGACTCATTAAATCAAAAAGAAGTTTCATCTCTAACTGTGCCCTGATTTTCCAACTATATATTGTACCATTTATAGTGTCTTCTTCTTTTGTGACTGATTCATAGAGGTGACCTAAAAAAAAAAAAATAACAGCGTTTCATTAATTCTGTTAGAGTCAAAACCAGGACTATAAGATATTTTCATAAAATCCAGTTGTTCTCTTCGGCTTATTGTTTGTGTTGTTATGACATGAAACAACAACATTTGTGGATTCTTTCAATCGAGTTAAAGATACAATCATGTCTGTAAAATCCTGTTTATTTCTGGTTTCATGTTTCAGTCGCTGTTTGGATGTTTGTCCAACTGGATTTGGATAAAATGTTCTTTGAAAAACTGCTGAACACAAACTGAACTTAAGAAATCTTATCATTAATGGAGCCTGAATGAAAGTCAATATTAATAATGATAATAAAGATTGGTTTCAGTGCTGACCATGTTGTAGAGAGTCGTATTCATCAGTTTCACTCTGATTGACTCCATGATTTGTGGAGGAGCCCAAACTGTGACTCTCAGACTGGATCGACCTAAAACATGAAATAAACACAATAAATACAAAGTAACTGATGTATGTTTAAAATAATAATACAAAGTATTTTACCAACCTGGTGAAGCATGAATCTGTGAAAGAGACATATGTTATTACATCATTTTGTGATGATAAACTGCTCCATGAGATCAGAATGCATGAATATTTTTGAATAATTAAAGTGTATGTAGTAAATAAACTGTCTAATACAGCATCAAAAGAAGAGGCTCTTACACTTGGACTGTCTGCAGATAAACAACAAGAGCAGGAGAATAATGAGGAGAGAGACTCCACAAACCAGTCCAACAATCAGCCACACAGAAGAAGATGAAGAGCTTCCAGCTCCTGACACAGACAAACAATAATTAAGTATTAATAAACTATAATCATATTGGATATTTCATGAAATAATTTTATAAAAGTTCTCGCAAACTAGAGTCACATGACTTCAAGCCTTAAAACAGACAATCTAATGTTTCTTCTCAGTCATCAAAATCATTTACAAATATTCATCAAATCTTTGATCCTGCTCACCTTTAACTAACATCCAGCTCTGTGGTGACTCTCTTCCTGAGTATTCACACTTGTAGAAACCTTCATCAGACTTTGACACTGCAGAGATCTTCAGCTCCCCTCTGGTATCACTTTGAATAAGTTTGTCATTGTGGTAGAAAAACACATTGGAAAGTATTTTTTGTGTCCTCAAACTGCAGCTCAGACTAACAGAAGCTCCTTCAGTCACAGGATGAACAGGACTCACCAGGATAGGACCATCAGGATCATCTGTGACACAATCAAACACTATTGTTTCAGTCAGATCAGCTGGTGCAGACTTTTAGAAAAAGCTGACATATAATAACAAGGACGGATTACACAAATACTTTTGGTCATGAAGATCTGATCTTGTATATTTAAAAACTGCTGTATGAGTTTCTATACACTGTAAACCCAGATTTTGATTCGACTTAAAAATATTGAGTTCATATTACTTAAAATCGCCTAGTATGTGAACATTACTTGTTAATGTTGTGTAAGCTGAATTGTTTCATGTCCTTTTTAATTGTGTTTTTAAGTCCAATCAACAGCTCCTACTGAAATAAACTGAGTTTATATTACTTAAACATTTGTCATTTTGCAACATTACTTATTAATGCTAAGTAGACTGTACTTTTTTGATGGTCTGTCTTATTGTAATCATGTGTTTGAGTTCAAACAACTTATCATCAGGTTTTGACCGGCTAAAAATCTAGTTTATACTGGTTTAAACAGACTGGGTTGAGGAGCAGCAGTATGGTGGTCAGCACTGCTGCCTCACAGCTAGAATGACACTTAGAAGGTCTGGGTTTGATTCCGCCCAGGCCTCTCGCTGTGTGGAGTTTACAAGAGTAGATATTTGGTCTTTTTGTTGGTTTTTTGCTCACCCTCTGGTTCGCTACTTGTGCAGTTTTTTATTGTTCCATGGACAAATGTTATTTTAAATGTTAATGTACCAGTGTTCAGCAGGGCTGAGTTTTATCATGTTTATTTACCAAATTTAAACAGACACAGTTCAACATTGTAAACAATAGTTTTTGCTGCAGGCAGCACGGTGGTGTGGTGGTTAGCACTGCTGCCTCACACCTAGAACAACTATCTAATAATCTGGGTTTGAGTCCACCTCAGCCTGGGCCTCTTGCTGTGTGGAGTGTGCATGTTCTCCCCTGTGTCTGTGTGGGTTTTCTCCCACAACACATGCAGTTACTGGGGTTAGGTTCATTGGTCAATCCAAATTGCCCATAGGTGTGAATGGTTGTCTGTTTCTCTCGGTGTTAGCCCTACACCAGGCTGGCAACCTGTATGGAGTGTACCCTGCCTCTCACCGTATGTCAGCTGGCATAGGCTCCTTCCCCCCAGACCCCGAAAAGGGGAAGAGGTTGGATTGATTAAAAGAAATAGTTTAATTTTTAAGAACTATAAAAGATAAGTTTGGTCAGTTAGAGCAATTTAGTTTAATTGGTAATTGAGTAGTGCTTACTTAACAAGCTGAGTTAAATAAATGGGTGGTGATTGCTTAAACTAAGTATCTTCAGTTACTGAAACTCTGTTATTAGTATTATTCAACTTAGATCTTCCGTTCCATTACAAAAGGGTCTCAAGTACATTGAACATAGTCTACTGCACTTATTCAACTAACGCTTCATTACTTAAAATTTTTAAGGCAATGATTTACCTTGGTTTTTTTTTTTAAGTAGATTCAACTTATCCGGGTTTACAGTGTAGTACTTGTTTTTGAATTGTGATGTGTGACATAAAAACTTCTTAAGGTCTGCGTTACTGTTTGCTGCAACAGGAATTCAATTCAATTCAATTTATTATTATTTACATAGCACCAAATCACACAACAGTCATCTCAAGGTGCTTTATATTGTAAGGTATAGACCCTACAATAATTACAGAGAAAACCCAACAATCAAACTGACCCCCTATGAGCAAGAACTTGGTGACAGTGGGAAGGAAAAACTCCCTTTAACAGGAAGAAACCTCCAGCAGAGCCTGGCTCAGGGAGGGGCAGTCATCTGCTGTGACCAGTTGGGGGTGAGGGGAGAGAGATGGGACAAAAGACATGCTGTGGAAGAGAGCCAGAGATTAATAATAACTAATGATTAAATGCAGAGTGGAGTATAAACAGAGTGAAAAGAGGTGAATGAAAAAAACCACTCAGTGCATTATGGGAACCCCCCAGCAGCCTAGGCCTATAGCGGCATAACTAAGGGAGGGTTCAGGGTCACCTGATCCAGCCTTAA
>CM024194.1:32889436-32935408 GCA_013435755.1 Amphilophus citrinellus
TCGCCAATATTGTGTTGTTGCTATGTTGAAATAGTAAGAATAACCGACATCACACGTGGATCAGCTTCAGTTCCTCATTTTACTTTCTTCCGTTCTCTTCTTAGTTCCCCAACATGCAGCATCATTTACCATACACAGTCACAGCTCCATCTTGTGTCCTTTACATGCAATAGCACAACATAACATTTGTGTGTGTGTTAACTACCTTGTGTTCGCTGCTGGTGTGTTTTGGTCCTCGCTCTTTGTGCTCAGTTTTTTGGCTGCAAACATATTTGTCCCTGTTTTTCACGTTCTTCATTCCTTCACGTCCATTCCGAGAGTTTCAGCAGTCTTCCTCCAGGAATTTGCTGACATTTGTGAGCCTGAGATTAATAATAAATGATTCTGATTCATTAACTTGTTCTGTTCTTCTTCTAAACTGAACAGATTATAAACCAAATGCTGAACTGAGGGCTGATAACACAGCTGTTCCAGTAGGGGGCAGTGTGACCCTGACCTGCTCTGTGAACCCATCATCATCATCAGGATGGAAATACTACTGGTACAGAGATGAGAAATCTTATGAACTTGTGACCCCACTGGATGCAGTTTTACAATCAAATGAACAAATCAGAGTCTCAGAGGAAGGACTCTACTGGTGCAGAGGAGGAAGAGGAGACTCAGTTTACTACACAGAGTACAGTCAGTCAGTGAGGATTGAAGCAACTGGTGAGTTTAAATTGAACTTCCCACAAAGCTCTACATCTGATGGCAGCTGAACCTTTTTGTCATTCATGTGTTCTTGTTGTTCTTTCTTGAACATCAACAACCTCAAACAAAGCTGTTGTGACTCTGCATCCAAACTGGACTGAGATATACGTCGGAGAGACGATCACTGTCAGATGTGAGATCCATGGAGGAGACACTGAGTGGGATTATGAATGGAAAACAAACAGCTACACAAAACCTGAAAATCAAAATGAATACAGGATTAGATCTGCTTCATCATCCAACAGTGGAAACTACCTCTGTAAGGGCCGAATGAAAAGTTCACAGCATAAAACAACAGAGTGGAGTGATTCAGTCACACTGACAGTATCATGTAAGTTGGAGATCTTTCATCCATTTTATCTGTTTGATCAAAGTCAGTGAAAACACTTGTTTTTCTTCCAGCTTTGTAGCTTCTTTGTGCTGCTCAGTGAAATGTTTTGTTTTCAGTTTGACAGCAAAAAACCTGAAAAGCAGCTTTTTATTCACAGTGAAGAGAGTGAAACATATCAGAGTAACTTCTCTGCTGTACAGCTCTGATACATGAAGAGCAGAACAAATGCTGAACCTGTTTCAGCTGCTCCACCACATCCACTAAGAAAAAAGTTCAATCCACTGATTGCTCTTCTGTATTTTTATTATTTTTATTGCACATGTGTAGTACTACCTGTTGCACCAACATATGATGCAGTTACTTCAGTTGTTTTTAGCATGTTATCTATTTTTGAAATGAATCTCTAGAGGTTTCAGGGTTTAAAGAGTCTGGAGGAACACACACTGCATCTTTATCACTTAATGAACTCTGAACTGCAGACTACAATATGGCCTCATTTTGTTGGACGCTGTCTGTGCTGGTTCACTCTCTAGACCTGCAGACTGACTGATTAGGAACACTCAGTAACACCTCAGTGAGTTAGCAGGACAACACCACCAGGATGAATGGAATTACAAGGCTGGAAGAACAAAATCAACAGAGAAAAACATTCAAATTCTGATCCCAACATGCTCGGCTGTTTAATCTCTTCCTCTCACTCAGGTTTCTCCTGCTCGCTCTCGCTGCTGTTTTCTTTCCTTCTTTGTGGCGTTGTGGTTGCTCTGAGTTACTGTCACTAATACATTTAATAAAGGAAAAATTCAAACACAAATGTAAAAAATAACAGCAATGAAATTATAACTGCTCATTCTCATTTAGAGACAATTCTCAAATGTCCAAAGTACAATTCACATCATATTAACCTGGGTTACATTCTCATTACTGATCAATAAACTCAGTCATGCATTAATCATAACATCTGAACTGTGCACATATGTAATTAACTGCAAATACATCAAATTAAACAAAAATCATAGTGCTGTTCAAAAGAGTGTTTCAGAGTGTTTTGTGTGACACAGTTTGTTACAGTTTCATCATTAAGGTTTCCTGATATTTGCTCATTTACATATTTCCATCCAGTTCTTTAAATTGTTTTGTTAGGGATTATTTTTTACTCAATGAATAAAGGACAAATGTTTAAAGGTAAACTCCAGTAAATTAATAAACAGTGGCTCTACCAAATAATAAACAAATAATACATTTGAAAGAGAGCAACTGATCAGAAAGTACTAGACTAACTTCTGTTTCAGTGCATCTTATCTTGAGGACCGGCCACAAGGACGTATAAGTAAAGCATCAGGAGAGAAGACGTACATGAATCTGAGTCATGAAAACCAGCTTGAACAAGACTCAGTGATGAAGGTCAACTAGTAGCACCCAGAGATTGTTTATGTTTAGATAAGAGGCAGTCAGTATAAAAATGTTTTGGTTAGACAGGAACACGATCTCAGAGAGAGAGAGTGAGTGCACACTCTTACTCTGGGTTCCCACATGGCCATGTGTATTTTTCCTGATTCTTTAATATATTAAATGTCTTACTTTTTTAATTAAAGTTTCAGGTTTCTTCCTTCATAAACAACCTGTTTACCTGTCAGTTCTGATTCATTAACTTGTTCTGTTCTTGTTCTAAACTGAACAGATTATAAACCAAAGGCTGAACTGAGAGCTGATAACACAGCTGTTCCAGTAGGGGGCAGTGTGACCCTGACCTGCTCGGTGAACCCATCATCATCATCAGGATGGAAATACTACTGGTACAGAGATGAGAAATCTTATGAACTTGTGACCCCACTGGATGCAGTTTTCCTCTCAAATGGACAAATCAGAGTCTCACAGGAAGGACTCTACTGGTGCAGAGGAGGAAGAGGAGACCCAGTTTACTACACAGAGTACAGTCAGTCAGTGAGGATTGAAGCAACTGGTGAGTTTAAATTGAACTTCCCACAAAGCTCTACATCTGATGGCAGCTGAACCTTTTTGTCATTCATGTGTTCTTGTTGTTCTTTCTTGAACATCAACAACCTCAAACAAAGCTGTTGTGACTCTGCATCCAAACTGGACTGAGATATACGTCGGAGAGACGATCACTGTCAGATGTGAGATCCATGGAGGAGACACTGAGTGGGATTATGAATGGAAAACAAACAGCTACACAAAACCTGAAAATCAAAATGAATACAGGATTAGATCTGCTTCATCATACAACAGTGGAAACTACCGCTGTAAGGGCCGAATGAAAAGTTCACAGCTTAAAACAACAGAGTGGAGTGATTCAGTCACACTGACAGTATCATGTAAGTTGGAGATCTTTCATCCATTTTATCTGTTTGATCAAAGTCAGTGAAAACACTTGTTTTTCTTCCAGCTTTGTAGCTTCTTTGTGCTGCTCAGTGAAATGTTTTTTCAGTTTGACAGCAAAAAACCTGAAAAGCAGCTTTTTATTCACAGTGAAGAGAGTGAAACATATCAGAGTAACTTCTCTGCTGTACAGCTCTGATACATGAAGAGCAGAACAAATGCTGAAGCTGTTTCAGCTGCTCCACCACATCCACTAAGAAAAAAGTTCAATCCACTGATTGCTCTTCTGTATTTTTATTATTTTTATTGTACATGTGTAGTACTACCTGTTGCACCAACATATGATGCAGTTACTTCAGTTGTTTTTAGCATGTTATCTATTTTTGAAATGAATCTCTAGAGGTTTCAGGTTTTAGTTAAAGAGTCTGGAGGAACACACACTGCATCTTTATCACTTAATGAACTCTGAACTGCAGACTACAATATGGCCTCATTTTGTTGGACGCTGTCTGTGCTGGTTCACTCTCTAGACCTGCAGCCTGACTGATTAGGAACACTCAGTAACACCTCAGTGAGTTAGCAGCACAACACCACCAGGATGAATGGAATTACAAGGCTGGAAGAACAAAATCAACAGAGAAAAACATTCAAATTCTGATCCCAACATGCTCGGCTGTTTAATCTCTTCCTCTCACTCAGGTTTCTCCTGCTCGCTCTCGCTGCTGTTTTCTTTCCTTCTTTGTGGCGTTGTGGTTGCTCTGAGTTACTGTCACTAATACATTTAATAAAGGAAAAATTCAAACACAAATGTAAAAAATAACAGCAATGAAATTATAACTGCTCATTCTCATTTAGAGACAATTCTCAAATGTCCAAAGTACAATTCACATCATATTAAACTGGTTATATTCTCATTACTGATCAATAAACTCAGTCATGCATTAATTATAACATCTGAACTGTGCACATATGTAATTAATTGCAAATACATCAAATTAAACAAAAATCATAGTGCTGTTCAAAAGAGTGTTTCAGAGTATTTTGTGTGACACAGTTTGTTACAGTTTCATCATTAAGGTTTCCTGATATTTGATCATTTACATATTTCCATCCAGTTCTTTAAATTGTTTTGTTAGGGATTATTTTTTACTCAATGAATAAAGGACAAATGTTTAAAGGTAAACTCCAGTAAATTAATAAACAGTGGCTCTACCAAATAATAAACAAATAATACATTTGAAAGAGAGCAACTGATCAGAAAGTACTAGACTAACTTCTGTTTCAGTGCATCTTATCTTGAGGACCGGCCACAAGGACGTATAAGTAAAGCATCAGGAGAGAAGACGTACATGAATCTGAGTCATGAAAACCAGCTTGAACAAGACTCAGTGACGAAGGTCAACTAGTAGCGCCCAGAGATTGTTTATGTTTAGATAAGAGGCAGTCAGTATAAAAATGTTTTGGTTAGACAGGAACACGATCTCAGAGAGAGAGAGTGAGTGCACACTCTTACTCTGGGTTCCCACATGGCCATGTGTATTTTTCCTGATTCTTTAATATATTAAATGTCTTACTTTTTTAATTAAAGTGTTTCAGGTTTCTTCCTTCATAAACAACCTGTTTACCTGTCAGTTCTGATTCATTAACTTGTTCTGTTCTTGTTCTAAACTGAACAGATTATAAACCAAATGCTGAACTGAGGGCTGATAACACAGCTGTTCCAGTAGGGGGCAGTGTGACCCTGACCTGCTCGGTGAACCCATCATCATCATCAGGATGGAAATACTACTGGTACAGAGATGAGAAATCTTATGAACTTGTGACCCCACTGGATGCAGTTTTCCTCTCAAATGAACAAATCAGAGTCTCAGAGGGAGGACTCTACTGGTGCAGAGGAGGAAGAGGAGACCCAGTTTACTACACAGAGTACAGTCAGTCATTGAGGATTGAAACAACTGGTGAGTTTAAATTGAACTTCCCACAAAGCTCTACATCTGATGGCAGCTGAACCTTTTTATCATTCATGTGTTCTTGTTGTTCTTTCTTGAACATTAACAGTCTCAAACAGGCCTGTTGTTTTACTGTGGACGTGGATCAGAGAAATAAACTGAACACAATGAATGAAAGTGGAGCGCCTTAATGTCAGAGCTGGGTTTTATTTATTTTTTTTACAAGTTGTTAGATTCAGAAAAGTTAATTTCCACAAAATGTTTGACTCATTAGGATTTGTATAACTAAAGAATGTAAAAGTATTTATTTCTCTGGAGTCATCTTCTCATTACTGATCAATAAACTTACTGAGGCATTATATAACATTTGAACTCTGCACATATGTAATTAATTATAAATAGAGCAACATAAATATGCAAAAAATCATAGTGCTGATCAAAAGAGTGTTTCAGAGTATTTTGTGTGACACAGTTTGTTACAGCTTCATCATTAAGGTTTCCTGATATTTGATCATTTACATATTTAATCCAGTTCTTTAAATTGTTCTGATTCATTTTCTTGTTCTGTTCTTGTTCTAAACTGAACTGCAGCTAAACCAAAGGCTGAACTGAGAGCTGATAAGACAACTGTTCCAGTAGGGGGCAGTGTGTCCCTGACCTGCTCTGTGAACCCATCATCATCATCATCATCATCATCATCATCATCATCATCATCATCATCATCATCATCATCATCAGGATGGAAATACTACTGGGAAAGATTTGATACATCCTATAAACTTGTGACCCCACTGGATGCAGTTTTAAGATCAAATGGACAAATCAGTGTCTCACAGGAAGGACTCTACTGGTGCAGAGGAGGAAGAGGAGACCCAGTTTACTACACAGAGTACAGTCAGTCAGTGAGGATTGAAGCAACTGGTGAGTTTAAATTGAACTTCCCACAAAGCTCTACATCTGATGGTATTTGAACCTTTTTGTCCTTCATGTGTTCTTGTTGTTCTTTCTTGAACATTAACAGTGTCAAACAAAGCTGTTGTGACTCTGCATCCAAACTGGACTCAGATATACGTCGGAGAGACGATCACTGTCAGATGTGAGATCCATGGAGGAGACACTGAGTGGGATTATGAATGGGAAACAAACAGCTACAGAAAACCTGAAAATCAAAATGAATACAGGATTAGATCTGCTTCATCATACAACAGTGGAAACTACTGCTGTAAGGGCCGAATGAGAAGTTCACAGCATAAAACAACAGAGTGGAGTGATTCAGTCACACTGACTGTTTCTGACAGTAAGTCATTTTTCCTTTAAGCTGATTGAACACTTTGTAAAATGTGCTTTTGGTTTTGTAGACTGAGATTATTTTTCATTGTTAAAAGTTATTTTAATTTATCATTTTAAACCTTGGAAGATTATATTCACGATCAATAAGGACCTCTGTGTGATCTCAGTGATTCATTGTTTGTTAGATGGATGATGTTCAAATCAGTTTAAACGTCGTTTGTTGTGCCCGGCATCACTTGTTACGTTTGTAGTTGAGATTTTTTACAACCTCTGCCCTGCCTGCAAATTCAAAGGCTACAAAATTAGAAACAACTGTTCACTGTTCAGAGACTGTACTACATGTTCACTCAGAGAAAATCTTTATTGAACAGATGAACCCCGTCCTGTCCTCACTGTGTCTCCATCATGGCTGAGTCCTGGAGCCTCAGTAACTCTGAAATGTGAGGTTGAACATCCGTCTGCAGGATGGAGCTTCTACTGGTATAAAGCTGTTCCTGATCTATCAGAGAAATCCTCCAGTTATGAGCTGCTACCTGATGGCAGTGGGACTGCACAGGACTCCTACATCATTGATGGACAGACACACACAGCAGGATATGTGTGTAGAGCTGGAAGAGGAGACCCAGAGTATCACACTGATCACAGTGAACCAAAGTTTGTCTGGTCTGCAGGTCAGTTTGTTTCTCTCTGTCCTTTCAATAAGCTGATGTTATGTCATCATTTTTATTCACCGATGTTTCACCAAAATTTAGACCATTAAAATCTCATTTCCATGATGATCATTAATGTCTGTGAACATTAAAGCTCCCAAAAGAAGAACTGAACTGAATATTTTCCTTTCTCTCTGTGATCAAACCAAACAGAATTTCTTTGTTTCCTTTTCTTATTTTTTACTTTTTATTTATTCGATGCCTCCAAAGCTTTTGACGGTGAGAAATAGCAGAAAGTTATTTGTTAAGCTGAATAAAGGAGGAGAGCCAGTAATAGTGAGAGTCCTGACTTACTGCTATGCCTCCCAGAGTTTGAAGTAAAATGGGATGATAGCACTTCAGTCCTGTTTGGGGTGAAAAATGGAGTCAGAGAAGGAGGAATCTCGTCTCCAGCTGTTTTTAATCTTCATGTCGATAATTTGTTGAAGAAGTTTAAAGCCTATAAGAAAGCAAGTTTACAGAAACTTCAAGCAGCTTCTGATGATCATGAGATTATTACTGAGGAGACCCAGATGGTTCAGTGCAGTGAAATGTTTGCAGCTGCAGGAGTCACTGCATTTAAAGCTGTATTAAGAAAACTCATGTATGAAATTATTTGTAATTATTGAGGATTTAACAACTATAAGATTTATCACCAATACTGTGGACACATTGGTACAGCTGTGTTTGTAGGAAAATTATGTGTTTGTATCCTTTTTGAGTTTTGATGTTTATTTTGATATTTATTTTTCATTTTTTTAAATTCTGGACCATTGAGTCTTTAATAAAAATAAAGTTTTCAAGCTAAAAATGAAAGTTTGACCAAACAAACACTGTAGGGTATCTTATTAAAATATCAACACTGATCTAGAGAAAAAAAGCTTAAAACAAATGAATATTTTCACTGTGATATTTTAATCCTAACATCTCTGAGCTTTGTCTCCTCCCTGCATGTTTCCAGATGTTCATTCAGCAGCGTCTCTCACAGTGAGTCCTGACAGAGTGCAACACTTCACCTCTGACTCTGTCTCACTGACCTGTGAGGGAAACTCTGCTGGGTGGAGAGTGAAGAAGTTCACTGAGGACGGCCGACTGACCTCTGACTGTAGGACAATGACTGGATCCACATGTAACATCAACACATCACAGTCAGGTACTGCAGTGTACTGGTGTGAGTCTGGATCAGGAGAGTTCAGCAGTGCAGTCAACATCACTGTACAGGGTATGTTATTTTCTTCTTGCATTTGAATTATTTAGAAACATGAGCATTAGTCCCAGCGTTGCTGTATGTGAAGTAATTCTCCATCCATCCATCCATTCGCTTCCGCTTATCCTGTTCAGGGTCGCGGGGGTCCTGGAGCCTATCCCAGCTGTCATAGGGCGAGAGGCAGGGTACACCCTGAACAGGTCGCCAGCCCGTCGCAGGGCCAACACAGAGAGACAAACAACCTTTCACACTCTCATTCGCACCTGTGGGCAATTTAGAGCAGCCAATTAACCTAACCCCAGTAAGTGCATGTCTTTGGAATGTGGGAGGAAACCAGAGTATCTGGAGAAAACCCACGCAAGCACGGGGAGAACATGCAAACTCCACACAGAGAGGCAGAGGCCTGGGCCAAGGTGGAATCGAACCCAGGCCTTCCAGATGGTATTGTAACTGTGAGGCAGCAGTGCTAACCACTGCGCCACCCTGCCGCCCACCCTGCCTCTCGCCCTATGACAGCCGGGATAGGCTCCAGCCCCCCCCCCCGCGACCCTGAACATAATAAGTGGAAGCGAATGGATGGATGAAGTAATTCTATGTGGCAAAAAAGACAAAAATGAGAATCTCAATTTTAGGCATCTCACTAAAGCAGCAAAATGTTCTTGCTTGTTGGTCTCATTTCACTCCATCTTTTCATAATCCAGTTTGCCAAAATTTCATGACAGCAACAGCAAAATTGTAACTTATATTTATTGAAATAAACCACGAAAAGCTTAATATTGCTGCCATCAAAAAAGATGATCATGTAAAAAGGTGCAGGTGTATCAAAGGTTCTGCTGTATGTGAGTTCTCCACAGTGCAGAGCCAGTCAGGGAGTTCAGAGCAGCAAACTTTCTTATTTTACCTGCACTTTGCACAACTCTTGTCTGTGAGTCACACCTTATCATGATGGAGGGGTTTGTGTGTCCAGGTGATCCCAGGAGCTATGCTAAGCAGGGGGCTTTGTGCCCTGTTAGGGTCTCCCATGGCAAATTGATCCTGAGTGAGCGGTCTGTGGTAGATACACCAAGGGAACTGTTTGTCCTGCCTGGGTTAGGCTTACTGGGTCCCCACCCTTGAGCCAGGCCTGGGGAGGGAGCTCGAGGGAGAGTGTCTAGTGGCCAGGCATTACCCCATGGTGCCTGGTTGGGCTCAGCCCAAAGAGGAGACATGGGCCTGCCCTCCTTTAGGCCCACCACCTGCAGGAGGCATCATAGGGGTTGGGCGCAATGTGTGTTGGGCGGTGGCCAAAGGTGGGGGCCCTGGCAGACTGGCTATCAAGACGTGGAATGCCACCTCTCTGGTTGGGAAGGAGCCTGAGTTAGTGCATGAGGTTGAGAGATACCGGCTAGATATAGTCAGGCTCTCCTCAACGCATGGCCTGAGTTCTGGAACCAGTCTCCTGGAGAGGGGCTGGACTCTGTTCCAGTCTGGAGTTGTCCTTAGTGAGAGGCGGTGAGCTGGGGTGGGTATTCTTGCATCCCCTTGGCCTTCTGTCTGTACATCCATAACAAACACCATGTTCAAACATAAGGATGTCCATAAGTGCACATGGCACCAGGTCATCCTAGGTTGCAGGTCGATGATTTTCTTTTTTTTGTATTTTTGGCCACAGCAGCTTTTATCGGCAGTGTAGACAAACAGGAAGTGGGAGAAAGATACACAGGAAGACGCACAGGCAAAATGGCGACAGGCCAGGACTCAAACCTGCACCGCAACATATGTATGTAGGCCTCTGTGTGTCTCTCTCAGGAAATGTACTCAATAATGAGAGTGAGGAGCTGCAACAACGCACCTGGATATCAGAAGACCTGTGGCCACACATCCCAATGATAACAGCATGCACACCCCATGACTTAATGAATGAAGCATTTGTTGTACTTTATTCTTATCTTATCTCAAAGACCTCATAGTACCGTATCACCCCAACAGAGCACTTTGCTCTCAGACTGCTGGCTTACTTGTGGTTGCTAGGATACTTAAGAGTAGAATGGGAGGCAGAGCCTTCAGCTTTCAGGCCCCTCTTCTGTGGAACCAGCTCCCAGCTTGGATTCAGGAGACAGACACCCTCTCTATTTTTAAGATTAGGCTTAAAACTTTCCTTTATGATAAAGCTTATAGTTAAGGCTGGATCAGGTGACCCTGAACCCTCCCTTAGTTATGCCGCTATAGGCCTAGGCTGCTGGGGGGTTCCCATAATGCACTGAGTGGTTTTTTTCATTCACCTCTTTTCACTCTGTTTATACTCCACTCTGCATTTAATCATTAGTTATTATTAATCTCTGGCTCTCTTCCACAGCATGTCTTTTGTCCCATCTCTCTCCCCTCACCCCCAACTGGTCACAGCAGATGACTGCCCCTCCCTGAGCCTGGCTCTGCTGGAGGTTTCTTCCTGTTAAAGGGAGTTTTTCCTTCCCACTGTCACCAAGTTCTTGCTCATAGGGGGTCGTTTGATTGTTGGGTTTTCTCTGTAATTATTGTAGGGTCTATACCTTACAATATAAAGCACCTTGAGATGACTGTTTGTTGTAATTTGGTGCTATGTAAATAATATTAAATTGAATTGAATTGAATTCCTGTTGCAGCAAACAGTAACCCAGACCTTAAGAAGTTTTTATGTCACACATCACAATTCAAAAACAATTACTACACTGTAAACCCGGATAAGTTGAATCTACTTAAAAAAAAAAACCAAGGTAAATCATTGCCTTAAAAATTTTAAGTAATGAAGCGTTAGTTGAATAAGTGCAGTAGACTATGTTCAATGTACTTGAGACCCTTTTGTAATGGAACGGAAGATCTAAGTTGAATAATACTAATAACAGAGTTTCAGTAACTGAAGATACTTAGTTTAAGCAATCACCACCCATTTATTTAACTCAGCTTGTTAAGTAAGCACTACTCAATTACCAATTAAACTAAATTGCTCTAACTGACCAAACTTATCTTTTATAGTTCTTAAAAATTAAACTATTTCTTTTAATCAATCCAACCTCTTCCCCTTTTCGGGGTCTGGGGGGAAGGAGCCTATGCCAGCTGACATACAGTGAGAGGCAGGGTACACTCCATACAGGTTGCCAGCCTGGTGTAGGGCTAACACACAGAGAGAAACAGACAACCATTCACACCTATGGGCAATTTGGATTGACCAATGAACCTAACCCCAGTAACTGCATGTGTTGTGGGAGAAAACCCACACAGACACAGGGGAGAACATGCACACTCCACACAGCAAGAGGCCCAGGCTGAGGTGGACTCAAACCCAGATTATTAGATAGTTGTTCTAGGTGTGAGGCAGCAGTGCTAACCACCACACCACCGTGCTGCCTGCAGCAAAAACTATTGTTTACAATGTTGAACTGTGTCTGTTTAAATTTGGTAAATAAACATGATAAAACTCAGCCCTGCTGAACACTGGTACATTAACATTTAAAATAACATTTGTCCATGGAACAATAAAAAACTGCACAAGTAGCGAACCAGAGGGTGAGCAAAAAACCAACAAAAAGACCAAATATCTACTCTTGTAAACTCCACACAGCGAGAGGCCTGGGCGGAATCAAACCCAGACCTTCTAAGTGTCATTCTAGCTGTGAGGCAGCAGTGCTGACCACCATTCTGCTGCTCCTCAACCCAGTCTGTTTAAACCAGTATAAACTAGATTTTTAGCCGGTCAAAACCTGATGATATTAAGTTGTTTGAACTCAAACACATGATTACAATAAGACAGACCATCAAAAAAGTACAGTCTACTCAGCATTAATAAGTAATGTTGCGAAATGACAAATGTTTAAGTAATATAAACTCAGTTTATTTCAGTAGGAGCTGTTGATTGGACTTAAAAACACAATTAAAAAGGACATGAAACAATTCAGCTTACACAGCATTAACAAGTAATGTTCACATACTAGGCGATTTTAAGTAATATGAACTCAATATTTTTAAGTCGAATCAAAATCTGGGTTTACAGTGTATAGAAACTCATACAGCAGTTTTTAAATATACAAGATCAGATCTTCATGATCAAAAGTATTTGTGTAATCCGTCCTTGTTATTATATGTCAGCTGTTTCTAAAAGTCTGCACCAGCTGATCTGACTGAAACAATAAGTTTGATTGTGTCACAGATGATCCTGATGGTCCTATCCTGGTGAGTCCTGTTCATCCTGTGACTGAAGGAGCTTCTGTTAGTCTGAGCTGCAGTTTGAGGACACAAAAAATACTTTCCAATGTGTTTTTCTACCACAATGACAAACTTATTCAAAGTGATACCAGAGGGGAGCTGAAGATCTCTGCAGTGTCAAAGTCTGATGAAGGTTTCTACAAGTGTGAATACTCAGGAAGAGAGTCACCACAGAGCTGGATGTTAGTTAAAGGTGAGCAGGATCAAAGATTTGATGAATATTTGTAAATGATTTTGATGACTGAGAAGAAACATTAGATTGTCTGTTTTAAGGCTTGAAGTCATGTGACTCTAGTTTGCGAGAACTTTTATAAAATTATTTCATGAAATATCCAATATGATTATAGTTTATTAATACTTAATTATTGTTTGTTGTTACAGTCTCTTTGTCAGGAGCTGGAAGCTCTTCATCTTCTTCTGTGTGGCTGATTGTTGGACTGGTTTGTGGAGTCTCTCTCCTCATTATTCTCCTGCTCTTGTTGTTTATCTGCAGACAGTCCAAGTGTAAGAGCCTCTTCTTTTGATGCTGTATTTGACAGTTTATTTACTACATACACTTTAATTATTCAAAAATATTCATGCATTCTGATCTCATGGAGCAGTTTATCATCACAAAATGATGTAATAACATATGTCTCTTTCACAGATTCATGCTTCACCAGGTTGGTAAAATACTTTGTATTATTATTTTAAACATACATCAGTGACTTTGTATTTATTGTGTTTATTTCATGTTTTAGGTCGATCCAGTCTGAGAGTCACAGTTTGGGCTCCTCCACAAATCATGGAGTCAACCAGAGTGAAACTCATGAATACGACTCTCTACGACATGGTCAGCACTGAAACCAATCTTTATTATCATTATTAATATTGACTTTCATTCAGGCTCCATTAATGATAAGATTTCTTAAGTTCAGTTTGTGTTCAGCAGTTTTTCAAAGAACATTTTATCCAAATCCAGTTGGACAAACATCCAAACAGCGACTGAAACATGAAACCAGAAATAAACAGGATTTTACAGACATGATTGTATCTTTAACTCGATTGAAAGAATCCACAAATGTTGTTGTTTCATGTCATAACAACACAAACAATAAGCCGAAGAGAACAACTGGATTTTATGAAAATATCTTATAGTCCTGGTTTTGACTCTAACAGAATTAATGAAACGCTGTTATTTTTTTTTTTTTAGGTCACCTCTATGAATCAGTCACAAAAGAAGAAGACACTATAAATGGTACAATATATAGTTGGAAAATCAGGGCACAGTTAGAGATGAAACTTCTTTTTGATTTAATGAGTCTAATCTCATGTAATGTGTTAATAAAAATCTGCACATTTCAGGAGCAGATGAACCCAAAGAAGTCACATACTCCCTTATTGAGTTTAAAAACTTTGGAAAGAAGCGTGAGTACACAAAACACTTGCAATGTAAACAAACAAACATGGTTCAGAAATATTTCATCAATGTTTAAAAAAGTATGAATTCTTTTGTTTTGTGGATTCGTCTGATGATCTTAACAGGGGAGCGTCATAAACCAGAGGAGAGTGCTGTTTACTCTGAGGTGAAGATGGGAGCTGCAGGTACAAACACAACAGCCTCATTCAGTGTTTGGACTGAAATGTGTCATTTCATTATATTGCAGCTAATTATTGGTCAACATAGAGTTTAGTTACTCACTTACCAAGCTTAGCTACTACATGCTACCACTACAGATCAGCAGAGTTCAATCTTATTCACATCGAGGGCCATTCAGAGTTTTGAGTCAGTTTGTCTGCTTTATACTCAGTCTGATGTTTTAGTCTCTAAGTCAGGTATATTTGTTTAGCATCATACTGTTGTTGCGTGTTGGTGTCATTCAAAGACACAATGGAGAAGCTGAACAGAATTAATGAGAAATGCAAACTAAAAACAGCTTCTTCCAGGGTTTGGGTTCAGTCTCCTCCTCAGATCACAGGTTAATCCCACCTTTCATGAACGTCTCTAACCAGGGAGGCTCCCACAATCCATCTTTCAGTTGGCTGAACAAATGTATCCTGAGATCTGACTTCTCTTTCAGAGGACAGTCTGATGTATGCTGAGGTCAAACGCCCCAAAAAGGAAAAAGCCAAGAAAAACACAGGTAAACAAAGTCTGCATCACCTCCAGTGAATATTGTTAAGATGTTTATCTGGTCTTAAAATCTTCTTTTCACTCACAGGAACATCGAGTCCTGCAGCTGATGCAGCAGTTTACTCTGAAGTCACATTATGAAGCTCTCCTGGTAATTCTGCCAGCACGCAGGATGAGTTATTCTTCAAATTATTAAATGGCAAACATCCTGAAAGTTGCAAATTTCTGTGTCTTTTTGTGGTTGTCTTACAGGTCAGTGAGGAGAGCTGCAGCAGCAAAGCCAAAAAGAAGCTTTTTATGAAGCCACTGTTGCTCCTCTGCTCCCCAAATATCAGACATGCTCAGTTTTTGTGAAGATGAGATTAAATAATATGATGTAGACTTAGTATCTCTTTCAGCATAAAGCACACAGAGGTGTATTCTTATTTTAAATCCATGCTCTCTATATTCAGCTGTTATTTTATATTCATTGTTGAGCTTTTGTATTAAACTTTGAATGTTTCCTGTTCCAACAGCAGTGAGAAAAAAGTTTGTGATTTTTAGCAGCTGGTAGCACGACTTACAGTCAGCAGTATAATATTAGGAAGTACTGGTATGGACACCAACAAATACTTTTACTGCATGTGTTTAAAGACCTGCATCATATTCATTTAATCAGATACTTTAAAGCTTTTAGTGAAGCTGCGCTGTGATGGTTACTTTTTATTTTTCCAGTAAGCTGCAGTGCTCTCCATTTACAGCCACTCTGTGTAAAAGTAAAAGTTGGTGAGGGACCACGAGACATTTGTGTCTGTAATTTGATGATTTGGGTATGACCTCTGAGGATGTGGAGGCCATCACTGGCTGTTCCTCAGTCTGTGCTTGTCCCACATTTGGCTTCTTGGAGGAACAAAACACGACTGGGTGTAAAAACATCCTCTGTACACTCTGTAAGGTGCAGCTCTGCTTTATGTGCCTCAAAATGACCGAGGACTGAAGACGAGTAACAGCTACAAGCCTGTGGCCTCTGCACAGACTTCTGTACCTCAGTGGAAGCAGGAAAATCACAGGGTTCATCCATCCATCTTCTTCCACTGATTAATTCAGGGTTGTTTCCCAGCTTTCTCCATCAAATATGATAGAGAGAGTGTTAAAGTTGTTCCATCCCATAAATAAATCAGAGTCCATCTTGACAACAAGCTGGACTGGTCAGTGCACATAAATGCAGCCTATAAGAAAGGGCAGAGTAGACTCTATTTTTTGAGGAGGCTCAAATCCTTCAATGTCTGTGATGAGTTCCTGCTCACTTTTTACTGTCCTGTTGTGGCAAGTGCTGTGTTCTTTGGGGTGACTTTTTGGGGAAACAGCATCACTGTAAAAGACTGCAACAGGCTTAACAACAACAGAGGAAAAAGGCAGGTAATCACAGTTTGTTAGTCAGTCAGTGGTTCAGTAGCCTGATGGCCTGTGGATAGAAACTGTTAGTCTGGTTGTTCTTGCTTTTACACTCATGTAACCTCTGCCAGATGGCAGGAGTGGGAACAGTGTGTGCTGTGGGTGGGTGCGGTCCTTGATGATGTTGTGTACCCTCTTTATTACTCGGGTATTATAGGTGTCCTGTAGTGATGGGAAGCTCCACAGATGAACTGTGCTGCTTTGATGACACGCTGTATCTTCCTGTCCTGAGTGGTGCAGTTTCCACACCACACTGTGATGGAGTTTGTCAGGATGCTCTGCATCTGTAAAAGTTACTGAGGAGCTTGGGGGATAATCCAAATTTCCTCAGCGTCTGTAGGAAGAAGAGTCTCTGTGGAGCCTTCTTGACAATCTGCACTGTGTTGTAAGTCCAGGTGAGATCTTCACTGATGTGAGTGCCGAGGAATTTGAAGGTCTTCACCCTCTCCACCTGAGTCCCGTCATATATAATAAATTTATAATGAATCTGCTTATGATCTACTTTGACAGGACTGTGATCATAACTGATTCCACCACTAAACAAGCATCAAGTGTCTTTATTTATTTATCGTTGTTATATTTAGTAAATCACCTTTCCCCAGTGGAGCCCTGTCCACTTTAAACATGCAAGATAAAGAAAATAAATGACAACAAATCTTTCTGATAAAATTATTAAAATGATTCAAAGACTTTGGCAGAAAGTTCAGGTCCTGTTGAGGAAGCTGACTGAAAAGGTTTGCACAGTCTCACATTTTCAGGCTGCTTCATGAGTCCCTTGGAGGATGAAAATGGAGTTTCTGTCTATTCTGCTACACACCTTTTTAACAATGAACCTGAAGGATGAGATGATTTGTGGATTTCACTGGAATAGAGGAAATGGAGCCTGTGGTTTCAGACACAAGTCCTTCGTTCAGCAGACGTCTTGTTTATGTCATCAGGAAACTTCACACAGCAGAGAGACAACAAGGAGTTCAGACAAAGAGCACAGTGGGAATTTCATGAGCAGCTTTTCTGATTGTTGATTTATGATTTGCTCATTTAGTCCTTCTCTGATCACTTTATTGCTGCCCGATGTGTGACTCAAACACTTGAAGGTATTTATCAGGAGTGTTTAGCATCAAAGAGACATCAAGTTATTGTTTAAGGGAGGTTCTCTGAGGTACTTTATCTCAGCTCTGTGCATGGATATGCTGTAAATGCTTATACATATTAGAATTAAGAAAGCATTAAAGACACTGTCACTCTCTCTGCCCACAAAATCACATATAAATATATTTTTTCTTCCTGCAGCTTCCAAACTGCTCAGATCCTCGACATTCTCCACATTTCTCATTGTAAACACACCTCTCAAATAGAATCACTGGGTTGTGTTTAGAGCTGGTGGCCAATAGAGGGCGCAGTTTAGTCAATTATTTATTGGCGCAAATGTATCTGCTTGGCCTGGTGTTAAATATTTCTCAGAGCTGTGATGATAAAGGATGAAGACTTTGACTTCAGTCTGTCATTAGTCACAGTGAGTTGAAGAAGCCAAAAACTCCCTGTGTGTTGTAAATTTATATTAAGTCTGTGTTAAGAAGACCTTTATTTTATTTTCACTGGCCTGTTGGTCAGAGCACGACAGGAGGGGCCACTTCTCAAAAAGACATGACTAATGGAAAATATTATGTGAGTATTTTGTGTGTTATAACCGTGAGTTCGCACTTAGCTACAGACTTATCTGCACCATCTCTGCACTTAAACAAACTTCAGTGATTGCTCTTTTTTTTTCATCAGCCTGCAGAACTGAAATGAGGAAGAAAAAAATCATCCTGGCATCTCACCACCTCTGTTTTTGAGCTTGTACGAACAGTCTGCCAAATTATATTATTGTTTTATTTTTAATAAATTAGTACAAAGCACGTGCAGCATGGTGGCGTGTTGGTTAGCACTTTTGCCTCACAGCTTGTACGTCTGGGTTTGATTCCACGTTAGCCTTTCCGTGTGGAGTTTGCACACAGGGGTTCTCTCTGTGTCTCTGTGGGTTTTCAGGTATTCCAGTTTCCTCCCACAGTCCAAAGACATGCAGTCAGTGGGGTTAGGTTAATTGGTGAATCTGTGTGAATGTGAGAGTCTGTGTCTCTGTGTTGGTGACAGGCTGGTGACCTGTACTGGACGTACTCGGCCTCTTGCCCTGTGACAGCTGGGATAGGCTCCAGCCCCTCCATGAACAGAATGGATGGATACAATAAAAGTGTTAAAAAGGAGCTGTGTTGGCAATCTCTTAGAGTTAAATCAATCATATTATAGAGTACTGATATAGTAGCCTGCGCATAATTCAGTGGTTTGGACGAAAGACTGAACTTATAGAATTAAAAAGTCTGTAGGTCTCATTTATTTATTGATTGATTGATTTGTATATGTTGACTGGAAGATGTAAGTTGAAACTTTTGTAATCTAAATAGAGACCATATGGAAGAATTTGTAACAATCTACAAGTAAGTCTCTGTGTTCCTGTGCTCAGTTATCTGAAATTTAGTTTCTTCATTTGTTGCCATTGTGGCCTCAAACTATCAGCTTTATAATAAAGGTTTGTTTGGTGCTCTGAGTTCTGGTCTGCATTTGGCTCTGCTTTTTGAACTTTGGACAATATCACATGATCTTCATTTGCAACATGAAGCATTCAACACAAACATCATTATTACAGAGTTTCAGTAATTATTTCTTTACTGTGTTTACATGCAGTCAGATGCTGAGGTCAGCGTGCATCTGTACATACATGTCAAAGCATGACAAAGAACTGTCTCCAGAATAAATGAGTTCATGTGTCAGTGAGCACAGAGCTGTCCTCTCAACATGATGACATTTGTCCCAGCACTAAAAAAAGAGATGCACACATACTACAGACTGACAAAACTGAGTTTCTTTGAACTGCATAACATCTACATGTACAGATGACATCCAAGAATAAAACTATATTGTAGCACGATAATGATCCACAGGATGCTGCAAAAATCCCATCAGAGTCTATAAAGAAGAAAAATTATGACCTGGCAAAATATGTCTCCTGACTTGAAGCAGCAGAACTCCTTTGTGTATCATAGAGAAAACAACACAAGAAACAAGCTTCTATGTTTGCAGTGGACAGGAAATGTAAACCTGTCACCCACGGCTGTGGTCAAAGCTACAGGAGCTGTTTGAGGCTGGTGTGAAAGGGAAGGAAGCTCAGAGAGACCAATCAGAAGAAGTTTTAGAAAAAACTCTCGTCTACACTAAATGTAGCTTCTGTTTGTTCTGCATTTCTTATTGTTCAAAGTTAAACTCTCTGAGTTCAGTTGTGGGTCTGAGTGCAGCAGGGCTGGATGTGACCATGGGGCACTCTTTGCTCTGCATGATGGGGTTTTTCTGTAAGTTCACTTCTGACATTGTTTGAATGGCACCGATTAATGAAAATGTTTCTCATCTGTGAGAATTACAGTGTATCACTGCTTTAACCTGTTTACCTGAGAGCTTGAACAAAGCATACTTGTGATTTTTGTGATGGTTTAAGCAAAATGTTTGATACACTGCTGCTTTCTGCATCACCTACAGTTACACACTGTGTTACAGTTGTTTTAGTTATTTTAGAGCCTGTTTGATAAATAGGAGCACAGAAAGTTGATGATTACTGTTCATGTGTTAATGTATCTTTAAAAAAAGCCTTTTTAAAATTGATTTTGTTACATGATGTCTGATGAAGTTTTATTCTTTATTTTAATGCTCCGTACAGTCATCTATGGAAATGCTGAAGGTAAAAACACATTTTTCTTCCAAATTATACATGTCGGTGTTATTCCATATAATGATATCTGATTCCTACATGACATCAATTTCATTGAATTTATTGGTTAAAATGTTAAAATGATCATATTAAGAGTGTGACTGCTTGAGCAGATGTTTCATTCAGCCATTACTCAAACTGTATATTTACTGCAGTTTGTTGTCTTCGTACAGACTGATCTTCTTTTCATGTTTATGTGACCATCTTAACAGATCACAGTACTGATTCACCAGGAGGCGGTGAATCAGGTTTAGCTGATTACAGCAGGACTGTGTTTAGTGCAGACTGTCTCACTTATATTGACATGCTGCTGCCTACCTCAGTGTATTTTCTTCTATTAGCTCTCAAAAAGTGACACGGGTGAATAATTAAAGTAAATACCAAAAAGGAAATATTTTAAATAAGTACTACTCTGAGCTTACATGAGAGTCTGTTACCTTCATACAGATTTTCTGGCATTTTATTTTATTTATTTATTTCTTCACACTCACTGACTTGGGCTGACACAGGTCCAGCCAGTCACAGGGCTCTGCCTTTTACTCTGTGACAGCTGGGATAGGCTCCACCCCCCTGTGACCTCGAACAGCATAAGTGGAAGAGGATGGATTTATTTATTATTTATAGGACAGCAAGATGACCACAAGCTAAATGAGACTAATTTAAATGGGAAAACAGACTCAACCACAGGTCTGTCAATTCCCGACTGAAAATTTCAATGAGTCTTATTATGAATTCTTACACTCACAGATATTTACAGTAACATTGTGTGCTGCCTGTCTAAGTGTCATCTTCATGTTTATCTTCATGTTTGTGTTTCCTGGTTTGGTTTCTTTGTAGCAGAATGTGGGTTTATTCACTGTGACTTCACTGAAGCTTTGATTCTTGTTTTTACTTTATGGTTTTTCTGCTGATGATTTGAGTTTTATGAATCATAGTTTTAGTTTCCTTCAGCGTTTCAGTGTCTGTTTCTCTGTCTCATCTTTCTCTCTTCTTCCTGTTTCTGTTGTCTTTCCTGTTTAGTGTTTGTTCCTTTGGTTATTTCTTCTTTATTTTGAAGGCTGGTTTTCTTTCATGCTTTGTGTTAATTTTCTTCCTGACTGTTTTCACCTGTTTCTTGGTCCCAGTCATGTATAAACAGTCCTGCTGCATCGTTTCTGTCTTTGTCAAAGCATCTGTGCACACTTACTTGCATCCTTGTGTTTCGCTTCTTTGTTTCTTTACATTTTTAGACTGATCAGCTGTGAGAGCTCGCTTTAATTCAAGTCATTTAGCCTTCACATCTCTGCACTCCACTCATTTATACACTGACATATTTTATGTCTATGATTCCACTGGAAGAATGGACAAGAAATATGCACACATAAATATGCATATTTATATTTTCTGTCATTTTGATACTGAGTGTGTAGATTTGTGTGTGTGTATTCAAATCTGTGTGTGTGTGCAATAATGTTTGTAAATGTGTAAATAAATCTGTAAGTGTGTACAGGTATTAATGGCTCTGACACTGAAAATACAGACAAGTGTCCAGTTCAAGTTCACTTGGCTGTATTTTTACACGTGACCTTTGCTGCTCTTCTGCTCTGACTGATCAGCAACGTGTGTCTGTAAGTCATGGGTTCATTAGCCCTGAGCTCAGGCTCACAGGCTCAGAACACACCAGCAGGTGGTGTATTACTCACCATTCATGACCTCATAATCACTTTATGAGCGATCTCCAGCTTTGAATCCATCATTGGAGGTTTAACAGCATTGTTAGGAAACAACAGCTACCTGACAACTCACAGAGTATATGATCATAAATGTGTAAATATGGAAATATAAAGATGAAGAAATCAGTAAATACTGGAATATTTGACTATAAAACTTCTTTATAATATTTAAAATCTGAGAAATTGAAGTTGTTTACATGTTATTGTGTGTTCATGTGTTGATGTTCAGTCTTACAGATTAGATTTGTGCACACCTGTTTGTTTTCAGTCACTCTGCTGGTTTAATTTATTTAATAAAAACCAAACTTTTCATTGTTGATTTTTCAAGTCAAATTGTCACAAGGAAGTAAAAATATGATGACCAATAAAAACCAACGAGAGCTTTATAATGATTTTATGTTTCTGTAAATCTGCTAATGAGATATTTTTATGTGAACAGCTCCCATTAAGCCCACTGTGACCCTGCATCCATCCTGGACTCAGATATTCAGCGGTGAGACAGTCACTGTCAGATGTGAGATTCAGGGAGGTGGAGGAGCTCAGTGGACGTATGTATGGAGTCCAGACAAGTTAAACACACCTCCAACATCCAGTGAATACACAATCAGCAGAGCTGCTCAGTCTGACAGAGGAGGATACAGATGCCGGGGCAGAAGGAACAGTTCCTGGACAGAGTGGAGTGATGCCGTCACACTGAGAGTTTTGCGTAAGTTTGATATTTTACTTACTTTATTTACTTTATTTATTTTATTTTACTTTATATTCCACAATGTTTCATCCAGAAACACAACAAAATACTTTCAACAATACTAAAAGTTTATTTTTTAGTTCAGTATCAAAAGTGTAAAAAAGTTTTTAATGTAGTTATAAAATATACAGTAATCACTCAGAGTGAAACATCTGTGAAAGAAAAGGATTTTATTAGTTTCATGAAAAGTTGAATTCAAATGTAATTATCTCAGTTTCTTCAGCTCAGTGGCTGCAAATGTGGAGTTTATCACTGCAGCTCAGTTAGTTCTTAGTTTTTAACATTTACTTACTTTGAGGAGAAAGATTTCAAAACAAAACAAAACAAAAACTCACCTTTCCATTGTGAACAAACTCCGAATTTTATCTGAACCTGCTTCCTGGAGTCTCAGCAAACATGGGCCCACTGTGGGTAGCTGTGGGTGAACTGTGGGCTGTATAGGCAGGAGGAACATACACTTTAGTTTGTACCCTCAACTCTCAGAAAAAAATCTCCTTAAAAAGTAAATGTCTTTGAATCTCTGTTAATAATGAAATTAAAAAGCAGTATGCTTTATGCCTGATGTATCACTGGACTTCTAAACAAACCTGTTTATTAATATATACACAAGAAGGTCCAAGAAGAAGCTGTGTGGTTCCAAAGGCGTCTTTCTGTTTTGACTTTATTGAGCTCTACTTTGGGGAAAATCTATATGGACCTGATAAAGTTGTGAGAAGGATGAGAGACTGCAGCAATAATGTCTGAGCAAAGCTGAGAGGTTTTATCAGGTTTGAATAAACAGCAAAGCATTTGGAAGCTCTACTCTGGCAGTGCTGAAAGAAAAATCTTAGTTTATTATTTGAGTGAATTTCAGTAATTAGTTGTCACAGCTGTTTACTGATAAACACAATTTACTGATAAAAACAACCTGATGCTGCTGAATCCTTCCTGCTGTGCAGAATTTCACAGTAAATTTGCTTCCATGATGTTTCTGAGTGAGAGAAGTTGATGTTGGTCCTTTCAGGAGTGTTGCTCTGTTAGCAGATAGTTTATTTATCCAAAACAAGCATTTAAATAAAGCACAAGAGTGTCACAAGAATACACAAAAGTGGTTACACAGTCATGAGAGAGACAGAGAGAGAGAGAGAGAGAGGGAGAGAGAGGGAGAGAGAGAGAGAGAATGAGAAAGAGAGAGAGAGAGAGAGAGATAATGACAGAGAGAGAGAGAGACCGAGAGAGACAGAGAGAGAGAGAGAGAGAGAGAGAGAGAGAGAGAGAGAGAGAGAGAGAGAGAGAGAGTAATGACAGAGAGAGAGAGAGACCGAGAGAGACACAGAGAGAGAGAGGGAGAGAGAGGGAGAGAGAGAAAGAATGAGAAAGAGAGAGAACGAGAGAGAGAGATGACAGAGAGAGAGAGAAAGAGACAGAGAGAGGGAGAGAGACAGAGAGAGAGAGACAGAGAGACAGAAAGAGAGAGAGATAATGACAGAGAGAGAGAGAGAGAGAGAGATAATGACAGAGAGAGAGAGAGAGAGAGAGAGAGAGCGCTCTTTCTGTGAATTGATTGTTCACTCATTCATTTCCTCTCTAACAGAGTCCACTGTTTACAAAGAGAAGCACCAACCAATCTACTCAATATATTATTACTGCTGACACCCCACAGAAAATGCTCACCCTGTGGGTTAGCCCATACAGGCCCCACAGCAGTTTTACAGTACTTTTACTTTTACTCCTTGATGCCTCCATGGGTTTCTATCAGGAGCCAATAGTGGGGTTGTTGTGGAGTTTTTTTTTTTTTTAAGGAAGTCTAATGTTTCACATGCGGGGTTTTATTTTGCTCTAAACTCAAAAGCATTAAACTCACTGAGGGCACAAAGGAAAATCAAAGCAGCAGTTTTCCCCCTTTGTTCATCTTTAAATCACCAAAACAAATATCATTGTGGGTGAAAGAAGAACCCATTCATTTTTTAAACAATCTTTTTGATTTTAACACAATTCAGCCATAAATCAGCACATTATACATTTAGAAAATAATCATGGGATTTTCTGGGTTTTAAGTGGGCTGCAGCACTCTTGACTTTGGAACCACTGCTTTAGATTCTGAACACTTTACACAATTATCTGTTTTTATTATCTTTATTCAGTTCCACTGCTGTGAGCGTGAGCATTAGCACAAACATTTCTCCAACCAGTTTCTGATATATCACATTCAGAATCTTCCCTCCAGGCTTTCATCGTGTCCCTCACATTTTTTGATGAGTGAAGTATCATTATGTGATAACAGCTTGAGATGTTACCTTTGCTGAAACCATCTCTGTTTACCGTTCCTTCCAGAGGAGAAAGAGAAGGTTTGGAAAGAGTCGTCTTCTGGTTTAAATTAGTGAAACTTTTGATATTTAAAGAAATGCTTTGTGTCCAGGTTAAACTTAGACCTCATTTGTTTAAAGGACATCATAACAACAGAATCTGGCAAATACAAATCACTGATCATTTGGAGTGCCAAAGCTTAAATGTTGTATCTGCTCTTCCTGGTACAAAAAGCTAATTGGCCCCATATAGGTGACAGATAATAGGTTTGTTTGTGAAGGAAGACAACTGAAACACTTTAATTAAAAAAGTACAACATTTAATATATTAAAGAATCAGAAAAATCACACATGCATGTGGGGACAGGCCTGTGTGTGTGCTCTCTCTCTCTGTGAGCCCATGTTCTTGTCTAACCATAACATCTTTATACTGCCACTTATCTATATGTAAACAATCTGGGTGCTGTGGGTTGGCCTTCGTCTTGGGTCTTGCTCAAACTGGTTTTTCATCAGCGGTGGAGTCATACAGCACATCTTCTTCCTGAGGTTTTAATTAGTCATACAGAGCAATCTTGTCCATATTAATGACAGAACATGGTGACGTTGGTGATGTTTTAATTGTACGTACTGTGGCCGAACCTCAAAAATAAGATGAACTGAGACAGAGAAGTTAGTCAGCACTTTCTGCCTGCTGCTCTCTGTCTAATGTATTATTTAACTGTTTATTATTTGGTTCATCCACTGTTTATTAAATAACTTGCTGGAGTTTACTTTTAAACATTTGTCCTTTTATTCATTGAGTAAAAAATAATCCCTAACATAGGATTAAACTGAGATAAATCCTTTGGCTCGTTTTGATACTGTTTTGTGTAAAACCATGTCTTTATCATATGCCTTACTTATAGATTTTTGGATTAATTCAGTAGCCTTTTCTTTGATAAGGAAAGAGGTAATTTAAGATCACATGATCCTATTTCTGTCCAGTGGGAAGTAAGTTACTGAAAAATAGAGCATAATACACCTGAGTTGTGCTGTGTTGGCCAAACCAAATAAAAATTCAAACGCCCTCAATTAGGCAATTCAGTTCAAATTAATTTCAATTTTATTTATCATCAAATCACAGCAAACAGTCGTCTCAAGGTGCTTCATATTGTGAGGTAAAGACTCTGCAATAATACAGAGAAAACCCAAACAATCAGATGACCTCCTATGAGCAAGAACTTGGTGACAGTGGGAAGGAAAAACTCCCTTTAACAGGAAGAAACCTCCAGCAGAGCCAGGCTCAGGGAGGGGGGGTCATCTAACATGAATGGTTGGGGACGAGGGGAGAGAGACAGGACAAAAGACACACTGTGGAAGAGAGCCAGAGATTAATATTAACTAAATCATAGTACTGATCAAAAGAGTATTTCAGAGTATTTTGTGTGACACAGTTTGTTACAGTTTCCTATTATTTGATCATTTGATCATGTTTGTAAATGAGAACTAGTTCTCAAACATTTTTACCTGGTAAAATAAAGGTTTAAAAAAAATTACATATTTCCATCCAGTTCTTTAAATTGTTCTGATTCATTTTCTTGTTTTGTTCTTGTTCTAAACTGAACTGCAGCTAAACCAATGGCTGAACTGAGAGCTGATAACACAGCTGTTCCAGTAGGGGGCAGTGTGACCCTGACCTGCTCTGTGAACCCATCATCATCATCATCATCATCATCATCATCATCATCATCAGGATGGAAATACTACTGGGAAAGATTTGATAAATCTTTTGAACTTCTGACCCCACTGGATGCAGTTTTACAATCAAATGGACAAATCAGAGTCTCAGAGGGAGGACTCTACTGGTGCAGAGGAGGAAGAGGAGACCCAGTTTACTACACAGAGGACAGTCAGTCAGTTTGGATTGACACAACTGGTGAGTTTATATTAAACTTCCCACAAAGCTCTACATCTGATGGTATTTGAAGGTTTTGTCATTGATGTGTTCTTGTTGTTCTTTCTTGAACATTAACAGTGTCAAACAAAGCTGTTGTGACTCTGCGTCCAAACTGGACTCAGATATACGTCGGAGAGACGATCACTGTCAGATGTGAGATCCATGGAGGAGACACTGAGTGGGATTATGAATGGGCAACAAACAGCTACACAAAACCTGAAAATCAAAATGAATACAGGATTAGATCTGCTTCATCATCCAACAGTGGAAACTACCACTGTAAGGGCCGAATGAGAAGTTCACCGCTTAAAACAACAGAGTGGAGTGATTCAGTCACACTGACAGTTTCTGACAGTAAGTCATTTTTCCTTTAAGCTGATTGAACACTTTGTAAAATGTGTTTTTGGTTTTATAGACAGATTATTTTTTATAGTTAAAAGTTATTTTAATTTATCATTTTAAACCTTGGAAGATTATATTCACGATCAATAAGGACCTCTGTGTGATCTCAGTGATTCATTGTTTGTTAGATTTACGATGTTCAAATCAGTGTAAACGTCGTTTGTTGTGCTCAGCATCACTTGTTACGTTTGCAGTTGAGATTTTTTATAACCTGAGTTCACTGTTCAGAGACTGTACTACATGTTCATTCAGAGAAAATCTTTATTGAACAGATGAACCCCATCCTGTCCTCACTGTGTCTCCATCATGGCTGAGTCCTGGAGCCTCAGTAACTCTGAACTGTGAGGTTGAACATCCGTCTGCAGGATGGAGCTTCTACTGGTATAAAGCTGTTCCTGATCTATCAGAGAAATCCTACAGTTATGAGCTGCTACCTGATGGCAGTGGGACTGCACAGGACTCCTACATCATTGATGGACAGACACACACAGCAGGATATGTGTGTAGAGCTGGAAGAGGAGACCCAGAGTATCACACTGATCACAGTGAACCAAAGTTTGTCTGGTCTGCAGGTCAGTTTGTTTCTCTCTGTCCTTTCAATAAGCTGATGTTATGTCATCATTTTTATTCACCAATGTTTCACCAAAATTTAGACCATTAAAATCTCATTTCCATGATGATCATTAATGGACCATTTATAGGATGAGCAATGGAGTCAGACAAGGAGGAATCTTGTCTCCAGCTGTTTTAAATCTTCATGTTGATGATTTGTTGAAGAAAACCTGTAAAACATGATTGGCAGGACTCTTGTGAACCATATTGTGTACACAGATGATCTCGTGTTCTTTAGTCCTCGTAGTGCTGGTCTCCAGCAGCTCCTTCACAGATGTTCTGCTTTTAGTGTGGAACATGATCTCAGACATGATGCCTGTTTTTTTTTTTTTTTTTTTGCCTGTCATGTCTGGCTGTTTTCGCAATCGGAACGATGATCCGAATGCAATGATGTACCAAACATATTTGCTTTTACAAGAACAGCACTAAGTTTTCTATAGGCTATTCTTGTTAACGTTTGTATTTTATTTTTTATTTAGCTATTTATGCCAGGCCTGACAGACAACAAGGAAAGGGATAGAGAAGAGGGGGAGAAAAAAAATAAAAGAAGGGGAGGGGGAGAAAGGAAAGAAAAATACTCAAAGATATACATACATACATACAACTGCATATACATATACACACAATTTGCTGTTTGCAGTAATGTGCGTATGCGCCTCTGTCATGGAATGTACTCAATAAGGGGAAGAACTGCAACCATGCCCCCCTGCGATCCAGAGGCAAATAGGAAAGGACCCAGGGGACCCAGGCCATCCACAGCCCACTAGGAGCTCAGAAGACCTGAGGCCACACATCCTGATGGCAAACGAGTGCATACCCCAGAGGAGAAAGGAGGGAGACCCTAGACGGAGCCCCCATGGCAAGAGTCCAGAGAGCCAGAGGCAATGAGCAGCCCAGCCCCCCGCAGGCCGGCACCCCCAGCACGAGCTGAGCATGCGGGCCCCGAGGCCCCAAGCGCCCGAGAACCGCCCGACACCCGGCAGAGCCCCCCCCCAATGCCAAGGAGGCCCAAGCCACCCCCAGGCCACAGCTGCCGAGGGAGCGGGTCAGAAACCACGCAGAGACATCCGGCCACACATCCCGGGACACACGGGCACCCACACCCCAGGGGTGGTAGTGACGATCAGTGGGGAGCAGTGGGGAGCAGCGTGGAGCGGTAGGGAGGGGTAACTTCGGCCCCTCCACAACCGTGTCCCACAGGTGCCCAAAAAAAAAAAAAAGACATGATGCCTGTAAGAGTGCCGTCATGATCTGTAGATCCAAAGAGAACAAACTTCTAAGATTTACTGATTTGAACCTGTCTGTAATAAGGTCACATATCTTGGATGTCTTATTATGGATCAAATGACAGATGATGCAGATATTTGTTTGTGCAACAACAAACATGCACACTGTGGACAAACTATAGGAATGCAAGTTCAAACTTCAAGCAGCTTCTGATGATCATGAGATTATTACTGAGGAGACCCAGATGTTCAGTGCAGTGAAATGTTTGCAGCTGCAGGAGTCACTGCATTTAAAGCTGTATTAAGAAAACTCATGTATGAAATTATTTGTAATTATTGAGGATTTAACAACTATAAGATTTATCACCAATACTGTGAGACACTGGCGCAGCTGGGTTTTTGTAGGAAAATGATCTGTATGTTTTATTTTTATTCTTTTGTGTTTTAATATTCATTTGATGTGATTTTTTTTTCTTTCAATTCTGGACCATTGAGTCTATATTAAAGATAATAAAGTTTTCAAGGTAAAAAAAAACAAACACTGTATCTCATTAAAATATCAACACAAATAAAAAACAGTGCTGATAAAACATTCATAAAACAGCTTCAAACAATTGAATATTTTCACTGTGATATTTTAATCCTAACATCTCTGAGCTTTGTCTCCTCCCTGCATGTTTCCAGATGTTCATTCAGCAGCGTCTCTCACAGTGAGTCCTGACAGAGTGCAACACTTCACCTCTGACTCTGTCTCACTGACCTGTGAGGGAAACTCTGCTGAGTGGAGAGTGAAGAAGTTCACTGAGGACGACCGACTGACCTCTGACTGTAGGACAATGACTGGATCCACATGTTACATCAACACATCACAGTCAGGTACTGCAGTGTACTGGTGTGAGTCTGGATCAGGAGAGTTCAGCAGTGCAGTCAACATCACTGTACAGGGTATGTTATTTTCTTCTTGCATTTGAATGATTTAGAAACATGATCGTTAGTCCCAGCTTTGCTGTATGTGAAGTAATTCTCTGTGGCAAAACAGACAAAAATGAGAATTTCAGACAGTTTTAGGCGTCTCACTAAAGGAGCAAAATATTCTTGGTTGTTGGTCTCATTTCACTCCATCTTGTCATCCAGTTCACCAAAATTTGCTGAGATCAAGAACAAAAAAAGTATTTTATATTTTCTTTATTGTAATAAATCACTAAATGTTCAACATCTCTGTCATCAAAGTGTTTTTCCTAAAGATGATCATGTAAAAAGGTGCAGGTGTATCAAAGGTTCTGCTGTATGTGAGTTCTCCTCAGTGCAGAGCCAGTCAGGGAGTTCAGAGCAGCAAAGTTTCTTATTTTACCTGCACTGTGCACAGCTCCATGAACTACTCTGCCCCACCTCTCCTCCTGCAGCTCACCACACCTCACTGCTACAGCAGCCACATATAAAAACAACAGGACTCATACAGCAGTTTTTAAATATACAAGATCAGATCTTCATGATCAAAAGTATTTGTGTAATCCGTCCTTGTTATTATATGTCGGCTTTTTCTAAAAGTCTGCACCAGCTGATCTGACTGAAACAATTGTGTTTGATTGTGTCACAGATGATCCTGATGCTCCTATCCTGGTGAGTCCTGTTCATCCTGTGACTGAAGGAGCTTCTGTTAGTCTGAGCTGCAGTTTGAAGACACAAAAAATACTTTCCAATGTGTTTTTCTATCACAATGACAAACTTATTCAAAGTGATACCCGAGAGGAGCTGAAGATCTCTGCAGTGTCAAAGTCTGATGAAGGTTTCTACAAGTGTGAATACTCAGGAAGAGAGTCACCACAGAGCTGGATGTTAGTTAAAGGTGAGCAGGATCAAAGATTTGATGAATATTTGGAAATGATTTTGATGACTGAGAAGAAACATTAGATTATCTGTTTAAAGCTTGAAGTCACCTGGCTCTATTTTGTGAGAACTTTTATAAAATTATCCTATGAAATATCCAATATAATTATAGTTTATTAATACTTAATTATTGTTTGTCTGTGTCAGGAGCTGGAAGCTCTTCATCTTCTTCTGTGTGGCTGATTGTTGGACTGGTTTATAGAGTCTCTCTCCTCATTATTCTCCTGCTCTTGTTGTTTATCTGCAGACAGTCCAAGTGTGAGAGCCTCTTCTTTTGATGCTGTAATAGACAGTTTATTTACTACATACACTTTAATTATTCAAACATATACATGCATTCTGATCTCATGGAGCAGTTTATCATCACAAAATGATGTAATAACATATGTCTCTTTCACAGATTCATGCTTCACCAGGTTGGTAAAATACTTTTTATTATTTTAGGGGTGAACCTGCATGAGCCTCACATTTACACTGAGTACAGAGAGCGCCAACTCAACACAGTTAAACTTATATTGCACACACAAGGTGACACTATTACACAACTAGAACTAACACAATGAGCATGAAACACAGCAGTGGCACAAAGATCAGGGCTGACAGTTTATTAACCCAAAGAGCTCAAGAACATAAAACCTTTGCAATCATTTGACACTAACCACAAAATCCAGTCCTTATTTGTAACAGACGCACACAACTAGATGGCAGCTGTTACTGGATCACAGGAAGCTTCAAAGTCCGTAAATTGAACCCTGTGCTGTGAGTCCAGGTGACTCCTGATTGGTTGATGGTCCAGGTAGAGTGAGATGTCTTGCAGGTGGGAAAAGAGAGTTTAGGGGAAACACCTGAGGTACAAAGCAGCCACAAAGGGGCCTTTTTAGAAAGATACATCAGTGACTTTGTATTTATTGTGTTTATTTCATGTTTTAGGTCGATCCAGTCTGAGAGTCACAGTTTGGGCTCCTCCACAAAACATGGAGTCAACCAGAATGAAACTGATGAATACGGCTCTCTACAACATGGTCAGCACTGAAACCAATCTTTATTATTATTAACACTGACTTTTCATTCAGGCTCCAGTAACAATAACATTTCTTAGGTTCAGTTTGTGATCAGCAGATTTTCAAAGAACATTTAAAATATCTGATAGTCTTTTTTTTGACTCACACAGTACTTCTGTCTCTGCTCTCATCTTTGCTGTAAATGCATTAAAATCTTGAATGTGACGCTGACTTGTTGTAATTGTATTTTTTGTGTTATTTAGGTACTGCTGACCTCTATGAATCAATCACACCAATGGGAAATACTAGAAATGGTACAGAATATATTCTGAAAAGCAGAGCAGATGAAACTAAATCCATGTGATGAGTTTACAATCCTGTAACTAAAAATCTGCACATTTCAGGAGCTGATCAACACCAAGATGCTGCATGCTCTCTGATTGAGCTTCAAAACTTTGGCAATTAAAGTGAGTACATAAATCACACAATGTAAAACAAAAAACATGGTTTAGAAAGTGTTTAAAAAGTTTTTGTTTTTCTTTGGTGGATTTATCTGATTATTTTAACAGGGCAGCATTATAATGTGAATAATGTTTTTCTGAATTACTACATCAACATATTGTTTGTACATAAATATGAGATCTCCAGTTCACAGAAACTCTTGTTGCACATGATGCACAGAGACACTTACTGGATACAAAGCCTGAGCTTCCTGGATGCTTTAGTCTCCTGCTGGCTGACTTACAGCTACTTTGAATCCAGTTTTGCAGGAAGGTTTTTCCTCCAGCTGCCGCGCTCAACTCTGCACGACCTCATCTGAAGATTAGGCCGCTTAAATCCATTTAAAGTCAATGAAAATGTCATGAACAGGCTTCACTGAGCTTTGAAAGCCTCAGTCTTTACCAGATGTTGTTCTACAAATAGTTTCATTCAAAGTCCTGCTGGTTTTGGAAAAACTGTGTTAACAAATGTTTGCAGCAGTCTTTATTATTCACATGTACAATATGCACTGATAATGAGTTCCACCTTCTCATTTATTTCTTCTTCTCACTTCTGGCAGCAGGACTCTCAGTTTGTGTTGACTAAAGTGAGAAAACACTTTTCCATGTTATACATGTGATCTCGTCAGCAGCACTGATTAAACTGAACAAAGCATGAGCTCATCTCTGTCCAGCAGTCAGTCAGCCCAGGACGATGCTTTTACAATAAGCTTTATTGTGCTCCAACAGGAAGCCACAGGTGGGACAGGCATGAATGGAGGGCAGCCACTGACCTGCCCCCCCCACACACATCCTTAAAGGTGATATCTGGGCAGCTTCTCAGTGTTTCTACAGTAGCTGCTGATTTATGCAGCGAGCATTTCCACAGTCATCTGAGCTCAGAGCTGGATTCTTCCATCCCCTCAAACACTGCAGCAGAATATATAAACCCTTCTTTACTCAGCTCACCACAGAAGATCTGCAGCTGGGACGCTGTTAGAGGTGTTACATGAAAAATAGTTTGATTTTAATCCACGTGTTCTTGTATATACGACAGGTTCAAGTGCCAAATGTATGCAGTTATATTTGTGGCTTAATTCTGAACAGCTGATGTGACATTTTCACACAAACAATTCTGCTCAATAATGTATTTTTGCATGTTTGCATCCTCTGTCTTCCAGTTTGACTGATTTGCTTTATGTCAGAGTCTGATTTGTGCAACAGCCGCGACATGAATGCTTTCATGATCATCAAACTGTTTTTAATCTGCACTCTATTTTCAGCTCACTCGACTCTCAGAGATCACATTCACCTCATATTCAGCTGACAGTTATCAGCTGTGGTTAGTGAACCGTCTCAGCCGTTTATCCACAACTGTCCATTTATTGTTCCAACAATTTGTCCAACAGATGCTCCTCATGTCTGTGACGCCTTCAACAGTCTATCAGTTATGTTTAGCTAACACTGTCTTTGCTGACTTTACTCATTGTAACAGTTTGACCCTTTTAGCCACACTTTCAGTGAGCTGTTATAACCTTTGACCCTTACTGATCTATTATATTCATTTATGTGTTCTTTTTATTCTGTTTCTACTGCTTATCTGTTACTTTAAGCCTTTTGAACTACTTAATTAAAGTCTAATTTCTGTTCTCAGATCAGTTTAATTCTTCCATGTACTTCCTGCATACTACAGAAGTACTACATGTGGTACTTGTAAATACAAGGAGCTGCTCTCCTGTTGCTGTCACAGGTTTTCTGTATCAAGTATAACTAATAGATGATGATGTAACTTACAAATAAAATGTTTTTAACACCATAAAAGTCTAAATTCATTAATGTATAAATTTACATGTTTGTCTGTGTGTAAATGTCTCATTTCATTCCCAGAGTTAGCAGAATAAACAGAAAGGACATAAATATAATGCCACACAATGTAACATATGAAACAGTTTGTAATGATAGAAACTGATGTGACATCAAGCAGATCCTCTGAAACACTTCTAAAGAGTTTCCTTTCAAAGTATTCATCACAGTCAGACTGTCCACAGATAATCCTGTGCTCGCCCCTTTGTTTCTTTACAAAGAAACTATATTAAAAACCTGCAACACCAATAAACAGTTGGAGCATAATAGCTGATTTTCTTTGAACTCTAAATATTCAATGTTTCAACTCCAAAAAGGATGAGTGTGGTTTCAGACACAAGTCCTTTGTTCAGCAGACGTCTTGTTTATGTCATCAGGAAACTTCACACAGCAGAGAAGCAACAAGGAATTCAGACAAAGAGCACAGCTGGAATTTCATGAGCAGCTTTTTCTGATTGTTGATTTATGATTTGCTCATGTAGTCCTTTTCTGATCACTTTATTGCTGCCCGATGTGTCACTCAAACACTTGAAGGTATTTATCAGGAGTGTTTAGCCTCAAAGAGACATCAAGTTATTGTTTAAGGGAGGTTCTCTGAGGTACTTTATCTCAGCTCTGTGCATGGATATGCTGTAAATGTTTATACATATTAGAATTAAGAAATCATTAAACTGTCACTCTCTCTGCCCACAAAATCACATATAAATTTTTCTTCCTTCAGCTTCCAAACCGCTCAGATCCTCGTCATTCTCCACATTTCTCATTGAAAACACCTCTCAAATATAATCACTGGGTTGTGTTTAGAGCTGGTGGCCAACAGAGGGCGCAGTTTAAAAGGTGGCCATGAGTATAAAATGAAGGCATGTGCATCAGAGGAGGTAGAAGATGTGTTTTTAATGTCTGTGGGAAACTGAGGCCTCACAATTGAATGTAAATGTAGAACTAACCTTGTGTGTGATGTTGTGAGACAGTAATGTGGTGATATTTTTTGTTTCATGTGGTTTATGTATTATGTATGAGCTGACAAATATTTTGGATCATCAAGAGTTTATTCTGTTATTATGGACTCGTTATAGTGCTGTAATACCCAGAATAGTCAGTAGGAGGCAGAGGGGCGATCATAAATGGAGCTCTTTGTTGCAAACTTTCTCTCAACTCATACTGTGACACACACACTGTGACACAGACACACACTGCACGTTTTCTATTTTTCATTTCCTTCTTCTGACTTGAGCAAATCTACAAGAAGAACAGTTTTCTCTCTTCTTCTTTTTCTGTTTTTTTTTTTTTTTTTTTTTTTTTTTACAAATATTTGTTTTAAGATGGAAAAATCCAGACTACACCTCACTCTTTATTCATTTAAGATCAGCCTCTGCTTTTTTCCCTGCTACTCCACCTGACCTGCTACTGCTCCCCACCCTTCTGCTTCCTGCTTCCACTCTGCTGGTTAACTTGGTATTTTGCACACTGCACCAGCTGTGGAGAACGTTATGCTGCCTGTAACATTGTTCAACATGACCTGTTTGGTCAACACACCCTGACTGCCATTAGGTATCAGGATGAAATCCTTGGACCCAGTGGGTCCTGGTTCCTCCTGATGAACAACAATGTCCGGCCTCATGAGTATTGCAGCAGCTTCTATGTTTTGGTCTGTTCAGCGTCGCCAGGTTTCACATCACGCTGTCCAGGAGTCCTGGTCCAGATCTGGGGTGGGGGGATACCCTGCAACACCATCCATTATCTCATTAGCAGCATGACCCAACACTGTCAGACATGAATACAAGCATGTGGGGGCCATGAAAACTACTGAGTACCATTTTGTGTTGCTGTAATGAAATTTCGACATACTGGACTAGCTGCTGCATCATTTAGTCGTTTTGATTTTTAGGGTGAATTCTGCCCTCTCTGGGTTAATGTTTTCATTTCCATCAAACGATGTTAAAACATTTCATTCCTCACACATTATCCAGTCCACATCAGCATAGATCACGTCATGATTTTTTCCACTGAGATCTGATGTGTTTTCAAAGTGTTCCTTTCATTTTTTTGAGCAGTGTATAATCATGGAGGTGAAAGTGAAAGCATCCCCAGTTCTCTGATGTCACACCTTGCTGAGGAGCCCAAACAAGAACCCTAAGTGTCATTACCGCTATCAGCAGCACGCAGCACAGGTTCTAGTGATCGTCTTCTCTGAGACTACAATTGTCCACTTGGCTGAGTCATTCTCTGCTGTCTTGCCAGATGTTCTGAGGTCTTTAGACACTTTGAAATCTTTGCTTCCTTCCTCTGCTGGGCTTTTTCTCTACTGCGTGGCTCTCTTTGAGTTTCTTGACTCTTCTCACTGCAGTTCTTGACACTTGGAAACACTGTGGTAACTTTGTATATCCATGTCCTGCTTTTAGAGCATCAACATTTGTTTTTCTCCAGTCTGTCTGATTTACAGACGTGCAGCCACACACAGCTTACTGTTATCACACTGTATGATTGTCTAATTCTGTCTCAGCAATAGTTCAGTTCAATCGTCTTGAAATGAACTGAATGATGGACTCATTGTTGAATTTTGAGCTTTTTCTGTGTGTTTTCAATGTGTGTGTGACTCTTATGCTGTTTTTTTCTACTTTGCAGCATTTTTTCAGGCAGCACTGCCCTCATGCGTCAGGATACACAGTGTACAGTCAAACTCAACCATCTCAGCTGAAGACTTGAAAACTTTCAGAGCTGTTGAGCACCAAAGCAGATTGTTTTCACCTGTTTCTGCGCTGAAGTCGTCTCTCTGAAGACATTTTAATAAATGGAGAACAATGTTTACTTTTTGATGAATGTAAAACTTTTAAAACACTAAAACAAAATTCCAATAAATTCAGATCTGCAAATAACTACAGTGATATGTTTTATTCAAGAGAATCAAGCAGTGATAATTCAAGATTAAACTGCAAACATGACCATACAGAATAATTTGCTCTTCATAGCAGCTACAATGCCTACATATTTAAATGGTTGCTGGTTAACATCTATTCTGCCACAGGTTTATTTTTATCTGCTGAAAGCGAATGTTCATGATTTCTGGCTGGGCCACCAAGAGAAGAGGAAATGCAGCCTGAAACTTTGAGCTGAAACTCTTCTGTGTAGTCTTGTTTTTTGGTCATCAGCACACAGCAGAGAGCTAACAAGGAATCCAGACAAAGACACCATCTGTTTGACTCTCTTCCTACAACATCACATACAGATGTGTTTTTCTTCTTACTGCAACTACAAAACAGGCCATTAATAACTTATAACACATAACTCCAAAGTATAATCACTGGTTTGTAACCAGCAGAGGAGCCATTAAATCATTAGTTTTATTGATACTAATTTATGTGTTACACTGGCTGTTACAGAAATGGTTCCTCCACCTGTGAGGATGATGTCAGTGTTTGGCTTCAACCTGTATGCTGGACTCCAGGGTGACTGGATTTGGTCTCTGTGATGAAAACAGCTGCAGAACATCTCAGAAGTCATAAAGTCAGCATCATCTTCACTGACAAATCAACTGTTGTCTGCAGTGGCAACAACCATGTTAGCACAAATAATGTTTCTGAAAGTCTAACAATGTGTAAGTATTAGTAATAAAGTTTGTGTTTGATCATTTTATTGAACCCGCTTTATTGATTCATTTATTTATCATGATAACATTACTCAATGCTTTTCAGCAGACAATAATTTTAAGGGATTTTTAGACTTCAAATCACAAAGGATCACAAATACTCCTTGAACTATTGATCAGTATTGTATCTTTTGTACTCATGTATAGATGTATAATCAATCAATATCTATAAGTGTCCCAGGATGAGTCGCTTAAAGGGCTTCATTACCACTGGTGTCAGGGTCACTGGCTGAAAGTCACTGAGGGACCTGATTGGCTGATTGTTTTGGCACAGGGATGATTGTTGCTGACTTGAGGCAGGTGGGGATGGAGGCCTGCTCCAGGGAGATGTTGAATAGGTCTGTGAGCACTGCTGTCTGCTCTCCTGTGAGGAGCTCCAGAACCCGTCCCGGTACTCCGTCAGGTCCAGTAGCCTTTTTGGGGTTGATGTGCTGCAGGGTCCATCTCACCTCATGGGGGCTCAGCACCAGTGGTGAGGGTTCCTGCTGTGCCTGCATGTTTTGTAGCACAATCAAACCTGGCAACGAAGCAGTTCAGGTCATCTGGGTGGATAGAGTGGGTGGAGCTGCTGTGAGATGGCTGATGAGATGGTCTTCTCATCGTCTTCTATCCTGTGTTCCACTACTCTTAAATTGCTTCCTAAGGTATGAAGGTTACTGAGTTTTGGGAGCATCAGGAAGGGGAAAATGTGAGGAGAGGTTGGTAGGTAGGTCTATGGGAGCTGGGAGAGAGCTCTAGGTATGTCAGTTTAGTGAGACTGTAGCCTATATGTCACTGTAAAGCTATTATTGGGCTGAATAGGTTGGGTAGTTGTGACTGAGTAAGTAAACTGTGACCAAACTGTGGTTTATGGTATATTATTCCTGTACGTTTACTTGAAGTTTCTGAAATGTTTCAGATGCCGTGTGGATCCTCGCGCTTATGGAGGGGGGTGTGACACACGGTGAGGGCTCAGAGCTGCTTCCTCATTGGAGAGAAGTCATGAGAGGAGTGGGCTGCAGCTGTGCTGGCTGATTGGCCTCTGATATTTAGGCTGCCAGCATCAGTCTTGGGACCTCCTTGGCCTTTGGTTTGGGGTTGTGTGTTTCTTTGAATCATTACACAGCACACATCCAGACACTGCACACACTACTGACTTACACAGCTTTGGTTATGTTAGCTCTGTTAAATAATCATTCTGTTTAACTGTCAGGTGTGGCCTCCTCCAGTTTTGTCCCAGCCTGTCACAGGGGTAACACAGAGAGACAGACAACCATTCACACTCACACGCACACAGCGGTGCTAACCACCACACTACCACGCTGCCCAAGTTGTACAACCAATTTGCAAAATGTGTCATGTTTGCAGCAGGGATGGGACTCAACAGCAGACTGAAGAGAATTAACAGCTTTATTGACTAATAAGGATAAATATTGCAGGGATGTATATCCAGCTGATGGCCTCTGAACCTGGAACACTCCAACCCTCTAATGGATTCTCCTCTCCGTCACTCTACTACCCGCGTGGTCCTTGGAATTCTGTGCAGAGGGAAAATAAATCGTTAACAGGGAAGTACGTTGGAGTGATACACAGAGAGGCTTAGTACTAACTGGATGCAGTGTACGGTCCAGCGCTGACTAAAGGCCTTTCTTCTCCTTAAAAAGGGATCAGGAAATTGGCCGATGGAGAGCAGGTGAGTAACCCAGCTGGCAAGAACAGGAGTAGGCCCCACCCCTGAAACACAAGGCGTGGTTAACAGGAGCCATGACAGTACCCCCCCCTCAACGGGAGCCTCCAGGCTTCCCAGGATGCCGGAGATGAAAGTCCCGAACCATCTCCCGGTCCAGCAAAGCAGAACGGGGAACCCAGGAACGCTCCTCGGGACCATACCCCTCCCAGTCGATCAAATATTGCAGGCCCCGCCCACGGCGCCGAACGTCCAAGATCCGCCGGACGGAATAAGCCAGCCCACCATCAATGACCCGGGGGGGTGGGGGGAGGACGGAAGGCGGGCACAAAGGACTAGAGAGAACAGGTTTCAACTGAGAAACATGGAAGACATTATGCACCTTCATATTTCGTGGCAACTTCAGACGAACCGAAACTGGATTAACCAGAGCCTCAATCTCAAAGGGGCCGATGAACCTGGGAGAGAGCTTCTTAGACTCAACCCGTAAGGGAATGTCTTTGGCGGCCAACCAAACCTGTTGTCCAGGGAGGTAGCTCGGCGCAGAAACCCGGTGTCGATCCGATCGCCGTTTGTTCTGTTCCTTAGTCCGCAATAAGGCAGCCCTCGTCTCCCTCCAGATCCTACGACAACGACGCAAATAATGATGAACAGATGGTACCGTAATCTCACCTTCAACTGAAGGAAGCAGTGGAGGATGGTAGCCCAGAGATGCTTCAAATGGGGAGAGACCCGTGGATGAAGAGGTCATAGCATTGTGGGCGTACTCAATCCAGGCGAGCTGCGAGCTCCAAGTAGTCTGATTAGCCGACGCGACACACCGGAGGGCTGCTTCCAATTCCTGGTTGACCCGCTCAGCTTGCCCATTAGTCTGTGGGTGAAAGCCGGAAGACAGACTAACCTGGGCGCCAAGGATCGTACAGAACTCCCTCCAGACCCGAGAAGTAAATTGGGGTCCTCGATCCGAGACTATGTCCAGAGGAATCCCATGCAGTCGAAAGACATGGTCAACCAGCAACTGTGCTGTCTCCAAGGCTGTAGGAAGTTTGGCCAAAGCCACAAAGTGTACTGCTTTGGAAAACCGATCAGCAATAGTGAGGATAACAGATTTACCTGAAGATGGAGGAAGACCAGTAACAAAGTCCACTGCAATGTGAGACCAAGGGCGTCCTGGAGTCGGAAGGGGGTGCAACAGTCCAGCAGGTGGTGAGCTTGAAGTCTTATTCTGAGCACAAGAACCACAGGCAGAAACATATTCCCTTACATCCTTCCTCAGCGAGGGCCACCAAAACATACGCTGCAAAAGTGAGATCGTACGGCTAATGCCAGGATGACATGAGAATTTTGAAGCATGGGCCCAGTGTAAAACCCGGGCACGAACACTGGAAGGAACAAAAAGCCGGTTAGGAGGTCCATTACCAGGCCCCGGCTCCTCCCTCTGGGCATTTCGAACTGCTGACTCAATCTCCCAGGTAAGTGAGCCGACAACGCAGGAGGAGGGGAGGACGGTGGTCTGTTCGAGGGTCGTGTCTGCAGAAGAAAACTGACGAGAAAGAGCATCTGGTTTGGTGTTACGAGAACCAGGTCTGTAGGTGAGAGTAAAATTAAACCGAGAAAAGAAAAGAGCCCACCTGGCTTGCCGTGTATTAAGTCTCTTAGCAGTCTTTAGGTAGGCGAGATTCTTGTGGTCAGTCCATACCACAAATGGTTGCTCTGCACCTTCCAGCCAATGGCGCCACTCCTCAAGTGCCAGCTTAACCGCCAGGAGTTCTCGATCTCCTACATCATAATTTCGTTCTGCAGGCGAAAGACGGCGTGAATAAAAGGCACAGGGGTAGATTTTACCCTTTTGTTCTTGTGAAAGCACCGCTCCCACTCCAGTATCAGAGGCGTCCACTTCAACTATGAACTGCTTAGAAGTTTCTGGCTGAATAAGGATGGGCGCAGAGGCAAAACGATCCTTCAGAGCGGCAAAAGCTGTTTGAGCAGAGTTGTCCCACCTGAAAGGAACCTTAGGAGAGGTCAGAGAGGTTAGTGGTAGGGCCAACTTGCTATAGTCCCGAATAAAACGGCGATAGAAGTTGGCAAACCCCAGGAAGCGCTGAAGGTGCTTCCTGGTCATAGGTACGGGCCACTCCATTACAGCCTGTACCTTAACAGGGTCAGGTCTGATCTGTCCCTCCTGAATGATGAAACCAAGAAAAGAGGTTGAGTGAACATGAAAGGCACATTTCTCACCTTTCACGTAAAGTCTGTTCTCCAGAAGGCGCTGCAGAACTTGACGGACGTGAGTCTGGTGTTCAGTGAGATTCCGCGAGAAGATGAGGATATCGTCTAAATAGACAAAGACAAAACGGTTAAGAAAGTCCCGGAGAACGTCGTTAACCAGCGCCTGGAAAACTGCTGGTGCATTGGTGAGGCCAAACGGCATGACCCGGTACTCAAAGTGGCCCAAATGAGTATTGAAGGCTGTTTTCCACTCATCCCCCTCCTTCATTCGAACCAGATGATAGGCATTCCGAAGATCCAACTTAGTGAAAATGGTGGCTCCTTGTAAGAGTTCAAATGCTGATGTTAACAGGGGAAGAGGATATTTATTTTTGACTGTGATGTTATTCAAACCTCGATAATCGATGCATGGGCGAAGGGTCTTATCCTTCTTCTCCACGAAGAAAAACCCAGCTCCAAGTGGGGAAGAAGAGGGCCGAATAATCCCTGCTGCCATGGAATCCGTGATGTATTTCTCCATCGCATCTCTTTCTGGCTTTGACAGACTGTATAGGTGACTGGTAGGAAAGGGTGCCCCAGGCAGCAGATCCACAGCACAATCATAAGGACGATGAGGTGGAAGAGACAAAGCTAAATCTTTCCGAAAGACTGCAGCCAGATCATGGTAAACCTGAGGGACAGACGTTAAATCAAGCGGCTCTGACGAACCAGGGAGAGGAACGGGTGAGTTGGGTGAACAAGCAGATCTCAGACAAAACTGATGACAAAAGTTACTCCAACCTGTGATGACATTGTTTTCCCAGTCGAAATGAGGGTTATGTCTTTTGAGCCAAGGATAACCTAAAACAAGTGGAGTGTGGGGAGCAGAAAACAGGTATAATTGAATCAGTTCAGTATGATTACCTGAGATTGAGAGTGATACTGGCAGGGTGCGATGGGTAATGTCAGGTAGGTGGGTCCCGTCCAGAGATGTCACTTGCAGAGGCTCGGGTAATGATTCCAGAGGAATATCCAGGTCTTTAGCTAATTTGTAATCCAAAAGGTTCTGCTCTGCACCAGAGTCAATTAATGCCGGAATCGAACGAGAAACGGTCTGAAATGACAATCTGGCCTGCAGCAGAAATCTAGGTAGGGAATCATTGTTCATGCTGCCTGACAGTATCCCCACCTTTACTGGCAGGCGCTGTCTTTTGGCAGTTGTGGACAGGAGCCAATCAAATGTCCCTTCCTCCCACAGTACAAACATTCACCAGCAGCAAGCCTCCTGCGTCTCTCTCGGGGAGAGAGACGTGCACGTCCCAGCTGCATCGGCTGAACGTCATCGCTTCCGGGTTCAACCCCGCCGGCGTCTGGGTTTTCCGGATATCCCCCAAAGGACATAGACTGTCGGTGTGATGCCCCATGGGAAATGGAGTCCCGGTCGCGCCGGTGTTCCCGCAGATGATCATCAATCCTAATACACATTGAAATTAGTGAGTCCAGGTCAACAGGCAAATCCTTAGCTGCCAATTCTGCTTTTAGTTTTTCATTTAATCCATGCAAGAAAGCTGCCCTTAACGCTTTTTCCTCCCAACCTGCTTCTTCTGCCAGAATCCAAAAATCCACAGAAAAATCTGACACACTCCGCTTGCCCTGACGAAGAGTGAAAAGTCTATGAGCGGCAGTGTCAGCATTAGAGCCCTTATCAAAAACACTCCTAAATTTGGACAAAAACTCCACATATGAAATGTTCGGCCGTGTATTCAACACAGCCTGCGCCCACCTCAAGGCGCGGCCCCGCAGCAGTTCAACAAGAAAGGCAATTCTATCGGTGTCTGATGCATAAATATGGCTTTGTTGTCGAAACACTAGACCACATTGTGTAAGGAAGCCTCCAGTTTTTTCCAACTCACCGGAAAACACCTCTGGTGTAGGGAGGGCTCTTGCTGAGGGTCCAGAGGGCTGAGAAGAAGAAGCAGCAGGCTCCGATAAAGAAGGCGGCGCAGCAGAGGAAGGATCGGAGGCTGGTAAGAGCGGGGCAGATGATGTGAGCATACCTCTTAACTCCGCTAAATGTTGGGCAACAACGTCCTGCTGTCCCGAGAAATGACGAAGCATATTTTCATGCCGATCCAGTTGAGCTGCGAGGCGAGCGAGGGAGTGCTGTCCAAAAACTGAGTCTGCTGAGTCTCCGTGTTGGCTGGACCGTTCTGTCATGTTTGCAGCAGGGATGGGACTCAACAGCAGACTGAAGAGAATTAACAGCTTTATTGACTAATAAGGATAAATATTGCAGGGATGTATATCCAGCTGATGGCCTCTGAACCTGGAACACTCCACCCCTCTAATGGATTCTCCTCTCCGTCACTCTACTACCCGCGTGGTCCTTGGAATTCTGTGCAGAGGGAAAATAAATCGTTAACAGGGAAGTACGTTGGAGTGATACACAGAGAGGCTTAGTACTAACTGGATGCAGTGTACGGTCCAGCGCTGACTAAAGGCCTTTCTTCTCCTTAAAAAGGGATCAGGAAATTGGCCGATGGAGAGCAGGTGAGTAACCCAGCTGGCAAGAACAGGAGTAGGCCCCACCCCTGAAACACAAGGCGTGGTTAACAGGAGCCATGACAAAATGATTATTAATACTTTTGTTTTTAATAAATACCTACAATCCAGTAAAACGGCAAACAACAGACATGTTGGTAATGTTTTAGAGTTAATTCAGTCATATTGTAGATAACACACCACAGCATCCTCTGATATTAGGATGTGTTTTTTTTGTGTTTTTTTTTTTTTTACAGGTATAGAATTATACTCTATTTAATTAAGTCTCATTTGTTTTTTTTGTTAACTGGAGTGTTTTAAACTTTCCTAATCTAAATTGAGACCATATGGAAGTCTCTGTGATCCTGTGCTGTTATCTGTAATGTAGTATAAAGGCCGCCGCCACTGTGGTTTCCCCAACACACACAGTCAGACACCGTTGTCACAGTTTGCTTTAGTGTTTTATTCTGCTCGACTATTTGTGTGTGAAAGGGAAGGAAGCACAGAGAGGCCAATCAGAAGAAGAAGTTTTAGAAAAAACTCTCGTCTACACTAAATGTAGCTTCTGTTTGTTCTGCATTTCTTATTGTTCAAAGTTAAACTCTCTGAGATCAGTTGTGGGTCTGAGTGCAGCAGGGCTGGATGTGACCATGGGGCACTCTTTGCTCTGCATGATGGGGTTTTTCTGTAAGTTCACTTCTGACATTGTTTGAATGGCACCGATTAATGAAAATGTTTCTCATCTGTGAGAATTACAGTGTATCACTGCTTTAACCTGTTTACCTGAGAGCTTGAACAAAGCATACTTGTGATTTTTGTGATGGTTTAAGCAAAATGTTTGATACACTGCTGCTTTCTGCATCACTTACAGTTACACACTGTGTTACAGTTGTTTTAGATTTTATTAAATGTAGTTTTATTCATTATTTCAGTGCTCAGTACAGTCATCTATGGAAATGATGAAGGTGAGAAATATTTTTTTCTTCCATATATGTATCATTTTTGTGTATATTTTGTAAATTTCCTGATTGTTTTCACCTGTTTCTAATTCCCAGAAATGTGTAAATAGTCCTACTGTATCTTTTCTTTTTCTTTGTCAAAGCATCTGTGTGCACTAATTTGTGTCCTGCTTCTTTGCTTCTTTACATTTTTCCTTTTTTTTATTTTAGCCTGATCAGCTATCAGAGCTCGCTTTTATTTCAGTCTTTTTGCCTCCTGCATTTGGGTTCTCACCTTCAGGATTTATTAGAGGCTTATATATAAAATAAAGACATTACCTGTTTTGCAAGTATCTTTATGAGTCTGCGTTATTGTACCAACATTATTATCAATCCAGTCATTTTGGCCACTTAGAATATCTTTATAGAGCTGTGATGTTGTATTTGTTGTAATTTCTGCAGGCATTTTGTGTTTGTGTGTTGATGTTCAGTCTTAGTTTAGTTTTGTGCACACTTGGTTGTTTTCAGTCACTCTGCTGGTTTACTTTAAATAACAGCAAATTACTTGGTTTCATTTGATTAATAAAAACAAAACTTTTCATTGTTGATTTTCAAGTCAAATTGTCACTCGGATGTGACAACAATTAACAAGAGCAATAAAAACCAGGATAGCTTTATAATGATTTAATATTTCTATTTTTATGTGAT
>CM024194.1:32935908-32978886 GCA_013435755.1 Amphilophus citrinellus
AGGTTCAGCATTTGTTCTGCTCTTCATGTATCAGAGCTGTACAGCAGAGAAGTTACTCTGATATGTTTCACTCTCTTCACTGTTTTCACTGATTTTGATCAAACAGATAAAATGGATGAAAGATCTCCAACTTACATAATACAGTCAGTGTGACTGAATCACTCCACTCTGTTATCAAATAGTCCCATCTGCCCCTGCATCTGTATCCTCCACTGTCAGACTCAGTAGCTCTGTTGATTCTGTTTTCATTGGATGTTGGAGGTGTGTTTAACTTGGCTGGACTCCATTCATACGTCCACTGAGTTCCTCCTTCTCCCTGAATCTCACATCTGACAGTGACTGTCTCACCGCTGAATATCTGAGTCCAGGATGGCTGCAGGATCACAGTGGGCTTAATGGGAGCTGTTCACATAAAAATATCCAGTTAGGAGAAGAGAAGCATAAAAATTCTGCTGTTCACAATATAAGAGTAGAGTGACTGCAAAACAACATCAAAGCAAAGTCACAATATACCAATTTACAGCTTTCACACTGTAACACAACATTTTCAGCAAAATGTACTAAGATGCACTTTTTGTCCTTTTATCATCATTTAGTTTCCAAACATAACAGATTTTTTCATGAGTTGTAATCAGTCTGATTTACTTTCAGAAAGATATGAACTTTGAGGTGAACAAGCAAATCAGTGGAGTGTGTTGATGAGTTTAATTAGAACAAAATATAAAACTGAATGACTGATCGTCTCTCCGACGTATATCTCAGTCCAGTTTGGATGCAGAGTCACAACAGCTTTGTTTGACACTGTTAATGTTCAAGAAAGAACAACAAGAACACATGAATGACAAAAAGGTTCAGCTGCCATCAGATGTAGAGCTTTGTGGGAAGTTCAGTTGAAACTCACCAGTTGTGTCAATCCAAACTGACTGACTGTACTCTGTGTAGTAATCTGGGTCTCCTCTTCCTCCTCTGCACCTGTAGAGTCCTCCCTCTGAGACTCTGATTTGTCCATTTGATTGTAAATCTGCATCCCATGGGGTCAGAGGTTCAGAGTGTTTCTCATCTCTGTACCAGTAGTATTTCCAGCCAGATGATGATGATGATGATGGTGGGTCCACAGAGCAGGTCAGGGTCACACTGCCCCCTACTGGAACAGCTGTGTTATCAGCTCTCAGTTCAGCCTTTGGTTTATAATCTGTTCAGTTTAGAACAAGAACAGAACAAGAAAATGAATCAGAACAATTTAAAGTACTGCATGGAAATATGTAAATTATAAAAATTAGGAAACCGTAATGATGAAGCTGTAACAAACTGTGTCACACAAAATACTCTGAAATACCAGAGAATTGTGAACCTAAACACTGGTCTTATATGTCTGTGAATGTATACAGTGTTACAAAAGTTGACTCTATAACAGTGGTTCCCAAAGTCAAGACCCCCCCCCCCCCCCCCCCATTAAATTGTAATTAATCAGAATCAAGCTTTTCTTCTCTAAATGTACCTTAACACCAAAACAGGACATTATTGATGTTTCTAATATTATTGTCAGCATGGGAATGGACAAATGTAGATATATAAATATGTTTATTATTGTTGCAACAATCCAAAACAATGACAAATAATGTCCAGATTATTCTCCAGAAAGACTTCACAGGTACTGCACACTCATAAAATATGCCAAAAGTACACTTAAGCATAATGTCCCACACAATGTTATTGTGTCTGACTGAACATGGACAAAAAAATAAAACTCAGAAAAAGCATCAGCTTCTAAGTGGGATCAAAACAGGGAAACACAACAGAAATTAAAAAACGAATTGTCCAGACGTTTCAGTTGACAGATATCCAGCACGGTCTGCCTTTGGCGACCGGGAGGAGGATTTGTCCAGCAAGTGGTATTTGAGACTCGATGGACTACAGTGGTAACTCAGTTCACAGCGACAGTAAATACAAATAACTTTGGCCTTGTAAACAGAACCATTTGGCAGAGTGATGGATAAATTCAGAAACTTATCAAAAACCACAGGCCACACAATCAATTCTCCAGAAAAGATCATTTAATCTACTTGCAAGAAAATTAAAGGAGCATGTACATCAGTACAAGTTCAGTTTGTTCTCTCCTCTCAGTCATACTTATATACACTTGAGCACAAGAGCAGGTAACAAGAGTGCGCATAAACAAAGGAAGTAACAAAGAAGTCTTCCAATGTTCTGCTTACAGCCGTCTCTAAAGGTCTCTGAGTTAAATGGAAAGTTGATTTTGCACCTACTATAGCTATAATTAAACACATGACATTAGTATAACCTCTTACTTCTATCAGTGTCCTCTGTACTACCGTATAGATATGAAACTCAGACGGGTTGAAGGAAGGTCAGCAGACATATGAATCTTCACACTTCTCATTACAAAGAAACACATTCTGTACAAAAGTTCATAAGGTTATAAAAAAATTCCCCCATGTAGGCGTTCTTTTACATAGTCAACTTAAATTGAAAACACATATACATATAACATAAGCATAATCATTATACAAAAATGTTTATCATACTATTACAGAATTCAGTGTTCCTACACAGAGCTTTAAAGATAAACTAGCCGTTCTTTTCTGCTTGCCATCCACAACGTTACTGTTACATCGTTACTGTTGCATCACTTCCTGACATCCCAAACCACAGTGGTGGGCCAAAGGTCACAGACCGTGCATACGTTAATCACACATTAAAGAAAAATAGAGGCGTTAAAAGGAATTTCCTTTAAGGCGTTATTATTGCGTTAACTTCCACAGTTCTACTTTTTATATATAAATAAATGCATTTATGTAAATATGTAACTCTGCATACTTGTGAGTAATTTCATGTTCGTGAATGAGAAGTGATTCTCAAACATTTTACCTGATAAAACAAAGGTTTAAAAAAAAATCTGTTCTTACTGCGACACCCTTGCAGTACCTTCACACCCACACTTGGGGAACCAGAGATCTAGAAGGAAGAAAACACTTCCAAATCCTTACACACGTGCACATTAAAATCCTTCAATGAAATCTATGTGAGTGATGTCTGATAATAAACATCATTAATCTGAATGGATAACAGAGCAGCACAGAGCAGCATCCAACAAAATGAGGCCATATTGTAGTCTGCAGTTCAGAGTTCATTAAGTGATAAAGATGCAGTGTGTGTTCCTCCAGACTCTAACTAAACCCTGAAACCTCTAGAGATTCATTTCAAAAATAGATAACATGCTAAAAACAACTGAAGTAACTGCATCATATGTTGGTGCAACAGGTAGTACTACACATGTACAATAAAAATAATAAAAATACAGAAGAGCAATCAGTGGATTGAACTTTTTTCTTAGTGGATGTGGTGGAGCAGCTGAAACAGGTTCAGCATTTGTTCTGCTCTTCATGTATCAGAGCTGTACAGCAGAGAAGTTACTCTGATATGTTTCACTCTCTTCACTGTTTTCACTGATTTTGATCAAACAGATAAAATGGATGAAAGATCTCCAACTTACATGATACAGTCAGTGTGACTGAATCACTCCACTCTGTTATCAAATAGTCCCATCTGCCCCTGCATCTGTATCCTCCACTGTCAGACTCAGTAGCTCTGTTGATTCTGTATTCATTGGATGTTGGAGGTGTGTTTAACTTGGCTGGACTCCATTCATACGTCCACTGAGTTCCTCCACCTCCCTGAATCTCACATCTGACAGTGACTGTCTCACCGCTGAATATCTGAGTCCAGGGTGGCTGCAGGATCACAGTGGGCTTAATGGGAGCTGTTCACATAAAAATATCCAGTTAGGAGAAGAGAAGCATAAAAATTCTGCTGTTCACAACATAAGAGTAGAGTGACTGCAAAACAACATCAAAGCAAAGTCACAATATACCAATTTACAGCTTTCACACTGTAACACAACATTTTCAGCAAAATGTACTAAGATGCACTTTTTGTCCTTTTATCATCATTTAGTTTCCAAACATAACAGATTTTTTCACGAGTTGTAATCAGTCTGATTTACTTTCAGAAAGATATGAACTTTGAGGTGAACAAGCAAATCAGTGGAGTGTGTTGATGAGTTTAATTAGAACAAAATCTAAAACTGAATGACTGATCGTCTCTCCGACGTATATCTCAGTCCAGTTTGGATGCAGAGTCACAACAGCTTTGTTTGACACTGTTAATGTTCAAGAAAGAACAACAAGAACACATGAATGACAAAAAGGTTCAGCTGCCATCAGATGTAGAGCTTTGTGGGAAGTTCAGTTTAAACTCACCAGCTGTGTCAATCCAAACTGACTGACTGTACTCTGTGTAGTAATCTGGGTCTCCTCTTCCTCCTCTGCACCTGTAGAGTCCTCCCTCTGAGACTCTGATTTGTCCATTTGAGAAGAAAACTGCATCTTGTGTGGACAGAAGTTTATAAGATTTGTCAAATCTTTCCCAATAGTATTGCCATCCAGATGATGATGATGATGATGATGGGTTCACAGAGCAGGTCAGGGTCACTCTGCCCCCTACTGGAACAGCTGTGTTATCAGTTCTCAGTTCAGCCTTTGGTTTAGCTGCAGTTCAGTTTAGAACAAGAACAGAACAAGAAAATGAATCAGAACAATTTAAAGAACTGGATGGAAATATGTAAATGATCAAATATCAGGAAACCTTAATGATGAAACTGTAACAAACTGTGTCACACAAAATACTCTGAAATACTCTTTTGATCAGCACTATGATTTAGTTATTATTAATCTCTGGCTCTCTTCCACACTCAGTCTTTTTGTCCTGTCTCCCTCCCCTCACCTCCATCCACTTGCAGCAGATGGTTGTCCCTTCCTGCTGGAGGTTTCTTCCTATTAAACGGAGTTTTCCCTTCCCACTGTTGCCAAGTGCTTGCTCATAGGGGGTTGTTTTGGCTATTGGGTTTTCTGTGTAATTAGTGTATGGTCTTTACCATATAAAGCACCTTGAGGTGACTGTTTGTTGTGATTTGGTGCTATATAAATAAAACTGAATTGACTCCACCAGGAATCACCACTGTATCACCATCCTGTTGGAGGGGTTTGTGTGTCCCAGTGATTCCAGGGGGTTTTGTCCCTGGTAGGGTCTCCCAAGTCAAATTGGTCCTGGGTGAGGGGCCAGACAAAGAGCAATTCCAGTGACTCTAATGGAAGACATGAAGGGAACAGTTTACCCTGCCCGGGATAGGGTTACTGGGGCTCCACCCTGGAGCCAGTCTCTTGGAGAATGGCTGGACTCTGTTTCAGTCTGGAGTGTCCCTTGGTGAGAGGCAGCGAGCTGGGGTGGGTATCCTTGTACCCCTTTGGCCCACTGCCTGCACGTTGGAGTTTCCAGCAATGGACAATAAGGTTGCTTCCCTGCAACTTGGGACCAGGGAACAGATGCTGACTGTCATTTGTACTTATGTGCCCAGGAACAATCCACAGCACCCAGCCTTGTTGGAGTTGCTGGGTGAGATGATCTAGGGTGCTCCAGCTGGTGGCTCCGTTGTCCTATTATCTGATATCCTATTATATTATTATTATTTGAGAATTATGGAACTGAAAGACAACATGCATAAGTACAAGAAATGGGAACATTATTTTTTAACTATTTTATAAAAAAGATCCTCAGTCCTAAAATACACTGTTGCTTTGGAGTAATCACAGAACTGGATTTGTTACACCATTTCAAGTCCTACTTACTGAGTTTTAAAGCTGCTTCTATAAAAAGTGAACAAACTGTTGCATTTACTGAGAATGGGAAAGTCTTTATTGCAGCATTTAAATATTGGAGGTGAGATATAACAATTAAATGATTTAAACTCCAAAGGCGGCCTGTGTGGGGGCACAGGGGCGCCTAATCACAGACATATATGCTCAGCTGTTAAATACAGAAAATGCCCACATTGCTTTGCCCCCACCCCCACCCCCCCACCCTACCTACCCCCGTGCAGCAATGCATCCCAAAAATTAATATTCAACTTCAACCTTCCAGCATTCATAAAGGCTCAGGTGACACTGAAGTGCTACGAGGAGGTGCCCCATATCAAATTTTGCTTAGAGCTCCTTCAAGGCCTGGGGCAGCCCTGCTGTGTAGTCAAGTTTGTGGAATATAAATTAAAATGAGTGAAATGTCCAACTTACGTAATACTCTCAGTGTGATGGTTTCACTCCAGTCTGTCCAGAAAAGGCGAATTCTGCACTGGCATTTGTATCCTCCACTGTCAGACTCAGTAGCTCTGCTGATCGTGTATTCATTGGATGTTGGACGTGTGTTTAACTTGGCTGGTCTCCATTCACACATCCACTGACCTCCTTCACCTCTCTGAATCTCACATCTGACAGTGACTGTCTCACCGCTGAATATCTGAGTCCTGGGTGGTTGTAGGGTCACAATGGGCTTAGGAGGAGCTGATCACATAAAAATAGAAATATTAAATCATTATAAAGCTATCCTGGTTTTTATTGCTCTTGTTAATTGTTGTCACATCCGAGTGACAATTTGACTTGAAAATCAACAATGAAAAGTTTTGTTTTTATTAATCAAATGAAACCAAGTAATTTGCTGTTATTCAAAGTAAACCAGCAGAGTGACTGAAAACAACCAAGTGTGCACAAAACTAAACTAAGACTGAACATCAACACACAAACACAAAATGCCTGCAGAAATTACAACAAATACAACATCACAGCTCTATAAAGATATTCTAAGTGGCCAAAATGACTGGATTGATAATAATGTTGGTACAATAACGCAGACTCATAAAGATACTTGCAAAACAGGTAATGTCTTTATTTTATATATAAGCCTCTAATAAATCCTGAAGGTGAGAACCCAAATGCAGGAGGCAAAAAGACTGAAATAAAAGCGAGCTCTGATAGCTGATCAGGCTAAAATAAAAAAAAGGAAAAATGTAAAGAAGCAAAGAAGCAGGACACAAATTAGTGCACACAGATGCTTTGACAAAGAAAAAGAAAAGATACAGTAGGACTATTTACACATTATTGGGAATTAGAAACAGGTGAAAACAATCAGGAAATTCACAAAATATACACAAAAATGATACATATATGGAAGACAAAAATGTTTCTCACCTTCATCATTTCCATAGATGACTGTACTGAGCACTGAAATAATGAATAAAACTACATTTAATAAAATCTAAAACAACTGTAACACAGTGTGTAACTGTAAGTGATGCAGAAAGCAGCAGTATATCAAACATTTTGCTTAAACCATCACAAAAATCACAAGTATGCTTTGTTCAAGCTCTCAGGTAAACAGGTTAAAGCAGTGATACACTGTAATTCTCACAGATGAGAAACATTTTCATTAATCGGTGCCATTCAAACAATGTCAGAAGTGAACTTACAGAAAAACCCCATCATGCAGAGCAAAGAGTGCCCCATGGTCACATCCAGCCCTGCTGCACTCAGACCCACAACTGAACTCAGAGAGTTTAACTTTGAACAATAAGAAATGCAGAACAAACAGAAACTACATTTAGTGTAGACGAGAGTTTTTTCTAAAACTTCTTCTTCTGATTGGCCTCTCTGTGCTTCCTTCCCTTTCACACACAAATAGTCGAGCAGAATAAAACACTAAAGCAAACTGTGACAACGGTGTCTGACTGTGTGTGTTGGGGAAACCACAGTGGCGGCGGCCTTTATACTACATTACAGATAACAGCACAGGATCACAGAGACTTCCATATGGTCTCAATTTAGATTAGGAAAGTTTAAAACACTCCAGTTAACAAAAAAAACAAATGAGACTTAATTAAATAGAGTATAATTCTATACCTGTAAAAAAAAAAAAAAACACAAAAAAAAACACATCCTAATATCAGAGGATGCTGTGGTGTGTTATCTACAATATGACTGAATTAACTCTAAAACATTACCAACATGTCTGTTGTTTGCAGTTTTACTGGATTGTAGGTATTTATTAAAAACAAAAGTATTAATAATCATTTTGCAAATTGGTTGTACAACTTGGGCAGCGTGGTAGTGTGGTGGTTAGCACCGCTGTGTGCGTGTGAGTGTGAATGGTTGTCTGTCTCTCTGTGTTACCCCTGTGACAGGCTGGGACAAAACTGGAGGAGGCCACACCTGACAGTTAAACAGAATGATTATTTAACAGAGCTAACATAACCAAAGCTGTGTAAGTCAGTAGTGTGTGCAGTGTCTGGATGTGTGCTGTGTAATGATTCAAAGAAACACACAACCCCAAACCAAAGGCCAAGGAGGTCCCAAGACTGATGCTGGCAGCCTAAATATCAGAGGCCAATCAGCCAGCACAGCTGCAGCCCACTCCTCTCATGACTTCTCTCCAATGAGGAAGCAGCTCTGAGCCCTCACCGTGTGTCACACCCCCCTCCATAAGAGCGAGGATCCACACGGCATCTGAAACATTTCAGAAACTTCAAGTAAACGTACAGGAATAATATACCATAAACCACAGTTTGGTCACAGTTTACTTACTCAGTCACAACTACCCAACCTATTCAGCCCAATAATAGCTTTACAGTGACATATAGGCTACAGTCTCACTAAACTGACATACCTAGAGCTCTCTCCCAGCTCCCATAGACCTACCTACCAACCTCTCCTCACATTTTCCCCTTCCTGATGCTCCCAAAACTCAGTAACCTTCATACCTTAGGAAGCAATTTAAGAGTAGTGGAACACAGGATAGAAGACGATGAGAAGACCATCTCATCAGCCATCTCACAGCAGCTCCACCCACTCTATCCACCCAGATGACCTGAACTGCTTCGTTGCCAGGTTTGATTGTGCTACAAAACATGCGGGCACAGCAGGGACCCTCACCACTGGTGCTGAGCCCCCATGAGGTGTGATGGACCCTGCAGCACATCAACCCCAAAAAGGCTACTGGACCTGACGGAGTACCGGGACGGGTTCTGGAGCTCCTCACAGGAGAGCAGACAGCAGTGCTCACAGACCTATTCAACATCTCCCTGGAGCAGGCCTCCATCCCCACCTGCCTCAAGTCAGCAACAATCATCCCTGTGCCAAAACAATCAGCCAATCAGGTCCCTCAGTGACTTTCAGCCAGTGACCCTGACACCAGTGGTAATGAAGCCCTTTAAGCGACTCATCCTGGGACACTTATAGATATTGATTGATTATACATCTATACATGAGTACAAAAGATACAATACTGATCAATAGTTCAAGGAGTATTTGTGATCCTTTGTGATTTGAAGTCTAAAAATCCGTTAAAATTATTGTCTGCTGAAAAGCATTGAGTAATGTTATCATGATAAATAAATGAATCAATAAAGCGGGTTCAATAAAATGATCAAACACAAACTTTATTACTAATACTTACACATTGTTAGACTTTCAGAAACATTATTTGTGTTAACATGGTTGTTGCCACTGCAGACAACAGTTGATTTGTCAGTGAAGATGATGCTGACTTTATGACTTCTGAGATGTTCTGCAGCTGTTTTCATCACAGAGACCAAATCCAGTCACCCTGGAGTCCAGCATACAGGTTGAAGCCAAACACTGACATCATCCTCACAGGTGGAGGAACCATTTCTGTAACAGCCAGTGTAACACATAAATTAGTATCAATAAAACTAATGATTTAATGGCTCCTCTGCTGGTTACAAACCAGTGATTATACTTTGGAGTTATGTGTTATAAGTTATTAATGGCCTGTTTTGTAGTTGCAGTAAGAAGAAAAACACATCTGTATGTGATGTTGTAGGAAGAGAGTCAAACAGATGGTGTCTTTGTCTGGATTCCTTGTTAGCTCTCTGCTGTGTGCTGATGACCAAAAAACAAGACTACACAGAAGAGTTTCAGCTCAAAGTTTCAGGCTGCATTTCCTCTTCTCTTGCCAGCCAGAAATCATGAACATTCGCTTTCAGCAGATAAAAATAAACCTGTGGAAGAATAGATGTTAACCAGCAACCATTTAAATATGTAGGCATTGTAGCTGCTATGAAGAGCAAATTATTCTGTATGGTCATGTTTGCAGTTTAATCTTGAATTATCACTGCTTGATTCTCTTGAATAAAACATATCACTGTAGTTATTTGCAGATCTGAATTTATTGGAATTTTGTTTTAGTGTTTTAAAAGTTTTACATTCATCAAAAAGTAAACATTGTTCTCCATTTATTAAAATGTCTTCAGAGAGACGACTTCAGAGCAGAAACAGGTGAAAACAATCTGCTTTGGTGCTCAACAGCTCTGAAAGTTTTCAAGTCTTCAGCTGAGATGGTTAAGTTTGACTGTACACTGTGTATTCTGACGCATGAGGGCAGTGCTGCCTGAAAAAATGCTGCAAAGTAGAAAAAAACAGCATAAGAGTCACACACACATTGAAAACACACAGAAAAAGCTCAAAATTCAACAATGAGTCCATCATTCAGTTCATTTCAAGACGATTGAACTGAACTATTGCTGAGACAGAATTAGACAATCATACAGTGTGATAACAGTAAGCTGTGTGTGGCTGCACGTCTGTAAATCAGACAGACTGGAGAAAAACAAATGTTGATGCTCTAAAAGCAGGACATGGATATACAAAGTTACCACAGTGTTTCCAAGTGTCAAGAACTGCAGTGAGAAGAGTCAAGAAACTCAAAGAGAGCCACGCAGTAGAGAAAAAGCCCAGCAGAGGAAGGAAGCAAAGATTTCAAAGTGTCTAAAGACCTCAGAACATCTGGCAAGACAGCAGAGAATGACTCAGCCAAGTGGACAATTGTAGTCTCAGAGAAGACGATCACTAGAACCTGTGCTGTGTGCTGCTGATAGCGGTAATGACACTTAGGGTTCTTGTTTGGGCTCCTCAGCAAGGTGTGACATCAGAGAACTGGGGATGCTTTCACTTTCACCTCCATGATTATACACTGCTCAAAAAAATGAAAGGAACACTTTGAAAACACATCAGATCTCAGTGGAAAAAATCATGACGTGATCTATGCTGATGTGGACTGGATAATGTGTGAGGAATGAAAGGATTTAACATCGTTTGATGGAAATGAAAACATTAACCCAGAGAGGGCAGAATTCACCCTAAAAATCAAAACGACTAAATGATGCAGCAGCTAGTCCAGTATGTCGAAATTTCATTACAGCAACACAAAATGGTACTCAGTAGTTTTCATGGCCCCCACATGCTTGTATTCATGTCTGACAGTGTTGGGTCATGCTGCTAATGAGATAATGGATGGTGTTGCAGGGTATCCCCCCACCCCAGATCTGGACCAGGACTCCTGGACAGCGTGATGTGAAACCTGGCGACGCTGAACAGACCAAAACATAGAAGCTGCTGCAATACTCATGAGGCCGGACATTGTTGTTCATCAGGAGGAACCAGGACCCACTGGGTCCAAGGATTTCATCCTGATACCTAATGGCAGTCAGGGTGTGTTGACCAAACAGGTCATGTTGAACAATGTTACAGGCAGCATAACGTTCTCCACAGCTGGTGCAGTGTGCAAAATACCAAGTTAACCAGCAGAGTGGAAGCAGGAAGCAGAAGGGTGGGGAGCAGTAGCAGGTCAGGTGGAGTAGCAGGGAAAAAAGCAGAGGCTGATCTTAAATGAATAAAGAGTGAGGTGTAGTCTGGATTTTTCCATCTTAAAACAAATATTTGTAAAAAAAAAAAAAAAAAAAAAAAAAAAAAAAAGAAGAAGAGAGAAAACTGTTCTTCTTGTAGATTTGTTCAAGTCAGAAGAAGGAAATGAAAAATAGAAAACGTGCAGTGTGTGTCTGTGTCACAGTGTGTGTGTCACAGTATGAGTTGAGAGAAAGTTTGCAACAAAGAGCTCCATTTATGATCGCCCCTCTGCCTCCTACTGACTATTCTGGGTATTACAGCACTATAACGAGTCCATAATAACAGAATAAACTCTTGATGATCCAAAATATTTGTCAGCTCATACATAATACATAAACCACATGAAACAAAAAATATCACCACATTACTGTCTCACAACATCACACACAAGGTTAGTTCTACATTTACATTCAATTGTGAGGCCTCAGTTTCCCACAGACTTGAAAAACACATCTTCTACCTCCTCTGATGCACATGCCTTCATTTTATACTCATGGCCACCTTTTAAACTGCGCCCTCTGTTGGCCACCAGCTCTAAACACAACCCAGTGATTATATTTGAGAGGTGTGTTTTCAATGAGAAATGTGGAGAATGACGAGGATCTGAGCGGTTTGGAAGCTGCAGGAAGAAAAATTTATATGTGATTTTGTGGGCAGACAGAGTGACAGTTTCTTCAACGCTTTCTTAATTCTAATATGTATAAACATTTACAGCATATCCATGCACAGAGCTGAGATGAAGTACCTCAGAGAACCTCCCTTAAACAATAACTTGATGTCTCTTTGAGGCTAAACACACCTGATAAATACCTTCAAGTGTTTGAGTGACACATCAGGCAGCAATAAAGTGATCAGAAAAGGACTAAATGAGCAAATCATAAATCAACAATCAGAAAAAGCTGCTCATGAAATTCCAGCTGTGCTCTTTGTCTGAATTCCTTGTTGCTTCTCTGCTGTGTGAAGTTTCCTGATGACATAAACAAGACGTCTGCTGAACAAAGGACTTGTGTCTGAAACCACACTCATCCTTTTTGGAGTTGAAACATTGAATATTTAGAGTTCAAAGAAAATCAGCTATTATGCTCCAACTGTTTATTGATGTTGCAGGTCTTTAATATAGTTTCTTTGTAAAGAAACAAAGGGGCGAGCACAGGATTATCTGTGGACAGTCTGACTGTGATGAATACTTTGAAAGGAAACTCTTTAGAAGTGTTTCAGAGGATCTGCTTGATGTCACATCAGTTTCTATCATTACAAACTGTTTCATATGTTACATTGTGTGGCATTATATTTATGTCCTTTCTGTATATTCTGCTAACTCTGGGAATGAAATGAGACATTTACACACAGACAAACATGTAAATTTATACATTAATTAATTTAGACTTTTATGGTGTTAAAAAGATTTTATTTGTAAGTTAGATCATCATCTATTAGTTATACTTGATACAGAAAACCTGTGACAGCAACAGGAGAGCAGCTCCTTGTATTCACAAGTACCACATGCAGTACTTCTGTAGTATGTAGGAAGTATATGGAAGAATTAAACTGATCTGAGAACAGAAATTAGACTTTAATTAAGTAGTTCAAAAGGCTTAAAGTAACAGATAAGCAGTAGAAACAGAAACAGCCAAAATAAACATAAATGAATGTATTAGATAAGTAAAGGTCAAAGGTTATAACAGCTCACTGAAAGTGTGGCTGAAAGGGTCAAACTGTGTTACAATGAGTAAAGTCAGCAAAGACAGTGTTAGCTAAACATAACTGATAGACTGTTGAAGGCGTCACAGACATGAGGAGCATCTGTTGGACAAATTGGTGGAACAATAAACGGACAGTTGTGGATAAACAGCTGAGACGGTTCACTAACCACAGCTGATAACTGTCAGCTGAATATGAGGTGAATGTGATCTCTGAGAGTCGAGTGAGCTGAAAATAGAGTGCAGATTAAAAACAGTTTGATGATCATGAAAGCATTCATGTCGCGGCTGTTGCACAAATCAGACTCTGACATAAAGCAAATCAGTGAAACTGGAAGACAGAGGATGCAAACATGCAAAAATACATTATTGAGCAGAATTGTTTGTGTGAAAATGTCACATCAGCCACAAATATAACTGCATACATTTGGCACTTGAACCTGTCGTATATACAAGAACACGTGGATTAAAATCAAACTATTTTTCATGTAACAGCTCTTAACAGCGTCCCAGCTGCAGATCTTCTGTGGTGAGCTGAGTAAAGAAGGGTTTGTATATTCTGCTGCAGTGTTTGAGGGGATGGAAGAATCCAGCTCTGAGCTCAGATGACTGTGGAAATGCTCGCTGCATAAATCAGCAGCTAGAAACACTGAGAAGCTGCCCGGATATCACCTTTAAGGATGTGTGTGTGTGTGTGTGTGTGTGGGGGGGGGGGGTCAGTGGCTGCCCTCCATTCATGCCTGTCCCACCTGTGGCTTCCTGTTGGAGCACAATAAAGCTTATTGTAAAAGCATCGTCTGCCCTCGATGTAAAGTGTTCTGTGTGCTCGAGTGTGTAAAGTCATCATGTGCAACAAGAGTTTCTGTGAGCTGGAGATCTCATATTTATGTAGAAAGAATATGTTCATGTAGTAATTCATAAAAAATAATAATAAAAACAACCACAGAGAAATTTCATATTTTTCTGAAAGGTCAAAACGTGCAGCTTGAGCAGGAGATGAAACAAATCTGTTGTGTTCATTGCAGCTTCTCTGTGTTTCTTATGTGTGAAGCAGTCAGAGCTCTAAGTGGCTCTGACTGTAGTGATTTGGTGCTATATAAATAAAATTGATTTGAACTGAACTGAATTGACTCTGTATCTTGCAAAGAAGAAGAACAATAAATTTGTGTATTTATTATTTTACCCTATTTGCTATTTCACTGTATACAGTGATGCAAATGTAAATCAGAATTGGCAAGAGCATTACTACAGATTAAAACATGAGAAAACTATTTCATTTGGGGATGAATAGATGGACAGTATGATACAATATCATACTGAGTATAAAGCAGACAGTGTTACTCAAAACTCTGAATGGCCCTCGATGTGTACAAGATTGAACTCATTTGAATGACACATTTCAATACAAACACTGAAACAGACTGTTGTGACATACCTGCAGCTCCAATCTTCACATTAGCATAAACAGCACTCTCCTCTGGTTTATGATGCTCCGCTGTTAAGACGATGAGAGGAATCCACAAAATAATTTTTGTTGTTGTGCTTTGTTTTGTTGTTGGGTTTTTTGTTTGTTTGTTTTACATTGTATGTGTTTCGTGTACTCACCCTCTGTTCTAAGATCTTTAAGTTCAGTAAGAGAGTATGTGGCGTCTTGATGTTCATCTGCTCCTGAAATGTGCAGATTTTAAGGTACACAATTGAAAACACATCACATGAGATTAGTCTCATTAAATCAAAAATAAGTTTAATCTGCTCTGTGCTTTTCAGAACATATACTGTACCATTTCTATTGTTTTTCACTTGTGTGATTGATTCATAGAGGTCAGCAGTACCTAAATAAAAAACAAGCCAGAGTCACATTAATCATTATAATGCAGTTACATCAAAGATGAGAGCAGAGACAGAAGTACTGTGTGAGTCAAAAACAGGACTATCAGATATTTTAAATGTTCTTTGAAAAACTGCTGATCACAAACTGAAAATTAAGAAATGTTATCGTTAATGAAAGTCAATATTAATAATAATAATAAAGATTGGTTTCAGTGCTGACCATGTTGTAGAGAGTCGTATTCATGAGTTTCACTCTGGTTGACTTCATGATTTGTGGAGGAGCCCAAACTGTGACTCTCAGACTGGATCGACCTAAAACATGAAATAAACTCAATAAATACAAAGTAACTGATGTATGTTTAAAATAATAATAAAAAGTATTTTACCAACCTGGTGAAGCATGAATCTGTGAAAGAGACATATGTTATTACATCATTTTGTGATGATAAACTGCTCCATGAGATCAGAATGCATGTATATGTTTGAATAATTAAAGTGTATGTAGTAAATAAACTGTCTAATACAGCATCAAAAGAAGAGGCTCTCACACTTGGACTGTCTGCAGATAAACAACAAGAGCAGGAGAATAATGAGGAGAGAGACTCTATAAACCAGTCCAACAATCAGCCACACAGAAGAAGATGAAGAGCTTCCAGCTCCTGACACAGACACTGTAACAACAAACAATAATCAAGTATTAATAAGCTTTTCATACCATAAGTTTATAAAAGTTCTCACAAAATAGAGCCAGGTGACTTCAAGCCTTAAAACAGACAATCTAATGTTTCTTCTCAAGCATGAAAATCATTTCCAAATATTCATCAAACGCTTTGATCCTGCTCACCTTTAACTAACATCCAGCTCTGTGGTGACTCTCTTCCTGAGTATTCACACTTGTAGAAACCTTCATCAGACTTTGACACTGCAGAGATCTTCAGCTCCTCTCGGGTATCACTTTGAATAAGTTTGTCATTGTGGTAGAAAAACACATTGGAAAGTATTTTTTGTGTCTTCAAACTGCAGCTCAGACTAACAGAAGCTCCTTCAGTCACAGGATGAACAGGACTCACCAGGATAGGAGCATCAGGATCATCTGTGACACAATCAAACACAATTGTTTCAGTCACATCAGCTGGTGCAGACTTTTAGAAAAAGCTGACATATAATAACAGGGACGGATTACACAGATGCAAAATTTTGGCAAACTGGATTATGAAAAGATGGAGTGAAATGAGACCAACAACCAAGAATATTTTGCTGCTTTGGTGAGACGCCTAAAACTGTCTGAAATTATAATTTTTGTCTTTTTTGCCACAGAGAATTACTTCACACACAGCAAAGCTGGGAGTAATACTCATGTTTCTAAATCATTCAAATGCAAGAAGAAAATGTATAACAACATACCCTGTACAGTGATGTTGACTGCACTGCTGAACTCTCCTGATCCAGACTCACACCAGTACACTGCAGCATCTGACTGTGATGTGTTGATGTTACATGTGGATCCAGTCATTGTCCTACAGTCAGAGTTCAGTCGGCCGTCCTCAGTGAACTTCTTCACTCTCCACTCAGCAGAGTTTCCCTCACAGGTCAGTGAGACAGAGTCAGAGGTGAAGTGTTGCACTCTGTCAGGACTCACTGTGAGAGACGCTGCTGAATGAACATCTGGAAACATGCAGGGAGGAGACAAAGCTCAGAGATGTTAGGATTAAAATATCACAGTGAAAATACTCATTTGCTTTATGCTTGTTTATGAATGACAATGCTGATATTTCAATAAGATACAATGTTTGTTTAGTCAAACTCTCATTTTTAGCTTGAAAACTTCATTATCTTTATTACAAACTCAATGGTCCAAAACAAAAACAAAAAATCCAAAACAAACACACACACACACACACACACACACACACACAAAAGAAAACATAATTTTCCTACAAAAACAACAAATTCCCAACCAAGGCTGTACTTAAAATAACAAGCCTGGGAGAAAAAGGGGAAAAAATGCACTAAACAGGGGAACACACAACTAGGGGAGCACAGACAACAACACAACAAGGAACAGAGAAACACTGAGGGCTTAAATACACAAGGTAATTGGGAGAATGGAGACCATAGGGAACAAGAGGTGAACCAAATGAAACTAATAACACAAAGGAAGCAAAACCAAACACAAAGCACAGAGAACACAGGACTGTCAAAATAAAACAGGAAATGAATAAAAAAGACACCAGTGCAGACTTAAAACAAGGAAATGCATACATACTGGGGAAAACAGACACAGAAACACAGACACGGGGAAGACCAGAACAAAGGGAAACCAGAATGAAATGCAAATAACTATAACACCAATAACCCAAAACAAAAACAAAAAATCCAAAACAAAACACACACAAAAAAAGAAAACATAATTTTCCTACAAAAACACAGCTGTAACAATGTGTCACAGTATTGTTTCTAAATCTTATAGGTGTTAAACCCAAAATAGTTGTAAAAAATTTCATACATGAGTTTTCTTAATACAGCTTTAAATGCAGTGACTCCTGCAGCTGCAAACATTTCACTGCACTGAACCATCTGGGTCTCCTCAGTAATAATCTCATGATCATCAGAAGCTGCTTGAAGTTTCTGTAAACTTGCTTTCCTATAGTTTGTCCACAGTGTGCATGTTTGTTGCACAAACAAATATCTGTATCATCTGTCATTTGATCTGTAATAAGACATCCAAGATATGTGACCTTATTACAGACAGTGAGATTATTATCAGACGGTTTAAAATAAGTAGAACTTGTATCTTTGTTTTTCTATATAACATGACAACACTCGTAGAGGCATTATGCCTGATATATTCCACAAGGAGGAGCTGCTGGAGACCAGCGTTATGAGGACCAAAGACCACAAGATCATCTGTGTACACAATATGGTTCACAAGAGTCCTGCCAATCATGCAGACAGTTTTACAGGCTTTCAACTTCTTCAGCAAATCATCAACATGAAGAATAAAAAGAGCTCAGGACAAGATTCCTCCTTGTCTGACTCCATTGCTCACCCCATAAATGGTCCATTAATGATCATCATGGAAATGAGATTTTAATGGTCTAAATTTTGGTGAAACATTGGTGAATAAAAATGATGACATAACATCAGCTTATTGAAAGGACAGAGAGAAACAAGCTGACCTGCAGACCAGACAAACTTTGGTTCACTGTGATCAGTGTGATACTCTGGGTCTCCTCTTCCAGCTCTACACACATATCCTGCTGTGTGTGTCTGTCCATCAATGATGTAGGAGTCCTGTGCAGTCCCACTGCCATCAGGTAGCAGCTCATAACTGTAGGATTGACCAGGAACAACTTTATACCAGTAGAAGCTCCATCCTGCAGACGGATGTTCAACCTCACAGTTCAGAGTTACTGAGGCTCCAGGACTCAGCCATGATGGAGACACAGTGAGGACAGGACGGGGTTCATCTGTTCAATAAAGATTTTCTCTGAATGAACATGTAGTACAGTCTCTGAACAGTGAGCTCAGGTTATAATAATGATAATAATCTCAAGCTATACAAACAAAAGCACATTTTACAAAGTGTTCAATCAGCTTAAAGGAAAAATGACTTACTGTCAGAAACTGTCAGTGTGACTGAATCACTCCACTCTGTTGTTTTATGCTGTGAACTTTTCATTCGGCCCTTACAGCGGTAGTTTCCACTGTTGTATGATGAAGCAGATCTAATCCTGTATTCATTTTGATTTTCAGGTTTTGTGTAGCTGTTTGTTTTCCATTCATAATCCCACTCAGTGTCTCCTCCATGGATCTCACATCTGACAGTGATCGTCTCTCCTCTGTATATCTCAGTCCAGTTTGGATGCAGAGTCACAACAGCTTTGTTTGACACTGTTAATGTTCAAGAAAGAACAACAAGAACACATGAATGACAAAAAGGTTCAGCTGCCATCAGATGTAGAGCTTTGTGGGAAGTTCAATATAAACTCACCAGCTGTGTCAATCCAAACTGACTGACTGTACTCTGTGTAGTAAACTGGGTCTCCTCTTCCTCCTCTGCACCTGTAGAGTCCTCCCTCTGAGACTCTGATTTGTCCATTTGAGAGGAAAACTGCATCCTGTGAGGTCACAAGTTCATAAGATTTATCATCTCTGTACCAGTAGTATTTCCATCCAGATGATGATGATGATGATGATGATGATGATGATGGGTTCAGAGAGCAGGTCAGGGTCACACTGCCCCCTACTGGAACAGCTGTATTATCAGCTCTCAGTTCAGCCTTTGGTTTATAATCTGTTCAGTTTAGAACAAGAACAGAACAAGTTAATGAATCAGAACAATTTAAAGAACTGGATGGAAATATGTAAATGATCAAATATCAGGAAACCTTAATGATGAAACTGTAACAAACTGTGTCACACAAAATACTCTGAAACGCTCTTTTGAACAGCACTATTTTTTTTGCATATTTATTTTGCTCTATTTATAATTAATTACATACGTGCAGAGTTCAAATGTTATATAATGCCTCACTGAGTTTATTGATCAGTAATGAGAACATGACTCCAGAGAAATAAATACTTTAAATCCTTGAGTTATACAAATCCTAATGAGTCAAACGTTTTGAGGAAATTAACTTTTCTGAATCTAACAACTTTAAAAAAAAATAAAACCCAGCTCATGTATCAGAGCTGTACAGCAGAGAAGTTACTCTGATATGTTTCACTCTCTTCACTGTGAATAAAAAGCTGCTTTTCAGGTTTTTGCTGTCAAACTAAAAACAAAACATTTCACTGAGCAGCACAAAGAAGCTACAAAGCTGGAAGAAAAACAAGTGTTTTCACTTATTTTAATTAAACAGATAAAATGGATGAAAGATCTCCAACTTACATGATACAGTCAGTGTGACTGAATCACTCCACTGTGTTGAGGAATAGTCCCTTCTGCCCCAGCAGCTGTATCCTCCACTGTCAGACTCAGTAGCTTTGATGGTTCTGTTTTCATTGGATGTTGGAGGTGTGTTTAACTTGGCTGGACTCCATATATACGTCCACTGAGTTCCTCCACCTCCCTGAATCTCACATCTGACAGTGACTGTCTCACCGCTGAATATCTGAGTCCAGGATGGCTGCAGGATCACAGTGGGCTTAATGGGAACTGTTCACATAAAAATATCCAGTTAGGAGAAGAGAAGCATAAAAATTCTGCTGTTAATAACAAAAGAGTAGAGTGACTGCAAAACAACATCAAAGCAAAGTCACAATATAACACTTTATAGCTTTCAAACTGTAACACAAGATTTTCAGTCAAATGTACTAAGATTTACTTTGCCCAGTTATCTTTCTTTTATTTAATATATTATTTATATGTGGTTTGAATAGTTGTGTTTGTATGTTTTCTCTCCCAGAGATAGATGGGCTCTTGGAGAGTGTATGCTTTGTCAAGGCCAATCTAATCTCACAGTTTTTAAGGGGCTTAGAGCCACAAAAAAGTTGAATAAGCTCTTCTATTTGCCCATCTCGCCAGTAATCTTGGTGATAAAATATAATAATTAAACTTACAGATTTGTCTAATTGTGACATCATCGCTGTCCTCAGAGAAGAAAGCTGGATCTCCTCTCCCTCCTCTGCAGTGGTACAGACCTCCTTGTGAGACGCTAATCTCTCTGTTTCCTTCACTTCCTCTGATGAGTTGAGCTTTAGAAAAAACTGAATCACGTCTGAACCAGTCAAACCTCCAGCCAGCAGAGCCCTCCACAGAGCAGCTCAGGGTCATACTGCCCCCTGTTGGTATGACTGAGCTTCCTGCTGTCAGAGTGGCTCTGGGTTTCTTTGCTGTTGAGTTTTCAGGAAAAGAAAAAAAGTAATGTTTCAGGACAAAAATTGTTCTAGTAATGATCAGGCTTCCTCAGTAATTTAGGTACAAGATAGACAGACAGGGTGGTCTGAATATTTCAGAAACTGTTGATCTACTGGGATTTTTCCACTCAACCATCTCTAGGGTTCACAGAGAATGGTCTGAAAAAGAGAAAATATCCTAGGACAACGACCAGACTGCTTTGAAACAGGTTAAGCATTTGTTCTGCTCTTCATGTATCAGAGCTGTACAGCAGAGAAGTTACTCTGATATGTTTTGCTCTTTTCACTGTGAACAAAAAGCTCCAACCCTGAGGCAGATGGGCTCCAGCAGCAGATGACCACACACTCCACTTCTGCACTCTCTCACTCCTGTCAGCCAAGAACAGGAAACTGAGGCTACAATTTGCTCACCAAAATTGGACAAATTGGAAGATTGGAAAAATGTTGCTTGGTCTGTTAGGCCTCAATTTCTGATGCAATATTTAGATGGTAGGGCCAGAATTTGATGTGAATAACAAGAACGCATGAATAATAATACTGTATATAGTCATGTCTGCTGTCTTATTTCTTTCATCTTGTGACTGGTGTTTAACATGTGAGGAGAAAGCATGCTAACGGGACTGTGCAGGTGCCTGGCTGTGAATGGTGTGGAAAGACTGCAGCTCAGAGGTGATTGGCTCCAACCTGCTGACTACACCCTATATAAGGAGCCAAGATGGCTGGCATTTGCAGAGGGTTCTTGGCACAGTCAACTGGATCACTGTTTGATGTCATTTTTAAAATTTGATCTGTCTTGAAGAAGTAAGTAGGGGTGAGCTGCCATTTGTTTTGAGTTCTTGCCTTTCTTTATGTCAGTCTGGGGGGGTTAGTTGCTGTGTGTTTGCTTTTTTTTTTTTGAGTAAGTTATCTCAGTCTGTGGTAGACAGTTCTGTGTGTTTCTTATTCTGGCCTCACTCCTGTGTTTATGAATCTGCAGAATAATAAAAACTGTTTATATATATATATATATATATATATATATATATATATATATATATATATATATATATATATATATATATATATATATATATAAATATATATATATATATAAATATATATATATATATATATATATAGTTTCTGTGGCTGCTTGTGATTTGGGGAAAATGAATACTTATTCATGCTGGATCTCAGCCCCCTAGACAGGATGTAACAGTAATAACTTTGTTTAGCACTTTTCAAACCCCACACTTCAAAGTGCTGTTGTTTCTTAATCTTGATACCATGATGTTGTGTTTGAAGAAATCATTTGCCGACACAGTCTTAATGAATAACATAAGGTTTATTTACAAAAAAGACAATGTCAAAACAGACGCTCGAGACATCTGGGTGAGAGAAAGCCAATGATCTTCTGCACACCGAACAAAGAAACTTACAGCCTTATATAGGCTTTAACATATGGTAGACACGCTGCCACACAGACTGGCTCAAACCAGCTTTCTTGGGGGGTCAGAGAATCCTCAGTTTTACAACTTTCCTTATTTGGTCAAGATAAACAGTGAAGATGAGCTCCCAAGCTGAGCAGGCCTCTTGCTGGAATTTTCTACACCTTTAGGAGACAACATACATGCAGTTGCACATAGGCATTTCAGACACTACATATTCCCCCCCTTCGAGGCTTTAAAAAAGCCTAGAAAAACAAAGATGTTTATTATTACTTCAAACAAATTACTTTCTCCCATAGCATGATTTTCTATTTTTTTTTTGCATTTTTGGCCACAGCGGCTTTTGTCTACAGTGGAGAGTGACAGGAAATGGGGGAAAGATACGGGGGAAGACACGCGGGCAAATTGGCGACGGGCCGGGACGCGAACCCGCACCGCAACGCGGCGTGTGTATGTGGTCGCCGGCTTCACGACTAAGCCACCCAGGCGCCCCCCATAGCATGATTTTAACAAAAGTTCTTTTTTGACTTCCTGTGAGGTGTGGGAGCAAAAAAACCCCTGGCAGCTTTCTTTCTTCAATGACCATCTTAACACAATCAAGGCTGGAAAAATTCTCCCACGACCCTGCTGCCCACAGCGATCACCTTCTGGCACCCCAGAGGAACTCAAAAAGAAAAAGGGAGTGTTAATGATTGTTATCTGAATTTTAAGCAAATACACAGGAAAGCCTCAGTAAATAAAATTTTAAAAAAGTGTCCATTAGATCAGCTGGTCGACCCATCGGACTTCTCTATGGACCTGTCCTTGCATAATGCCCTTTCTTTCCCTAAAATCGAGCAAAAGAAAAAACATATGAGGTCCCCATGTACTTACCAAATGACATAAACATCATTCCTCAGAATGGCTAATTAAAGGTGTTATACATTCAAGTATTACTTCTACAATGAACATCTCTAAACTATAATTCATAGATTTCAAAATAAGGAATCAGTCTTTATTATCATTTCAAACACAAGAATGACACTGCAACTCTTCAGCAGCATTGACTCTTGCTGTGATGCCATGTTGAATCTCCTCCTTTCATCACAGCATCCCCATTCAGAGTCCTTCAGTCCATTCTTATTGTATAATCCAATGAGCTCAAAGATCTCCTGAGTCTCTTTCTGAAATGAGAAGAAACACTGAACAGTATCTTTTGTAACAATAATGCATGCAATTTGAAACATCAAATGTTGATTATCATCTTCTAAATAAATGTAAATTTCCAATATCCTATTTTATAATTTTCCAATTACTTTTTCTCCCATTCTATTCCCCCTTGGGAAATCACCACTTGTATATAAGACATAAACAAACAAAGAAAAATTAAGAATGGTTAGTAAGGGTTAATTAAGTGAAAACTAATAATAAAAACAGATATGAAGATTATAATAAAACTAAATATAAAATAACTAATAGGATTACACATCAAAATGAATATTGCTCCACCACTCCTTCCATCACCACATCATTATCAACATCCAAGTCAGTTGTCCCTATGCTGACAAATCTTAACCCAATTTTTCAAAACCCCATTCATATTTCACAAATTCCTTGGCTCTGTAGATGATAAACATCACCAAGGCGCTAGTTTTTTTCCCAAGATCAGTCTCACAGTCTTATCCACAAACTCTTTTCCATTGTCTGAAGATATCCAATCTTAAAATCCCCATCTGCTTATCACTTCTCTGGACAGAAATTTAGCAAGAAATTGCACTTTTACTAATACATAGCCAGCACTCAATTTGTCATTCACTTGATAACAGGATCCATCGGACCAATACTCCCGATCTGCCTTACGCAACGGCAGGGCATGCAAATCTGACCTAAGTCTGGAGTATCTCTCAGCCTCTCACATACAGTCATGTCGTTCACCATCTTTTGGTTTTGGCAAGTTTTCGGCTAGATTAGCTGTGACGCACCGCACTAAGGTGACATCTTCTTGCTCCAAGAGCCTATGATAGTCTCTAAGTCTGGACATAGTCAGTGTGTATTTACCATAGTTCAGCAAGTTTCTGAGACTATAATGAATAAGAATCGTCACTGTATAACCCTCGTGACCAATGATGCTTTGTCATACATCAATGAAATCCCCACTAGGACTCTATAGCATAGCGGTAGTTCCATTTCCACTTCTGAATAAGCAATAGAATAATAAGAAATAGGTTGGGGATTTGTTCCTGTTCCAGTTGGCTGACAAAGAACTCCATACGCATACTTACCACCAGTAGAGGTAGACACATACACATAGGTTCTTGGAGTAGTAGTTTCTCTTCCTGCTCTTGTCGGAGACGGTCGCACTATCTCTCTCTCCCTACCCTCCCCATCTCTCCGCTTGCTGCTTGCTGTGAAGAGCGTCTCTCACACACTGTCCGAATAAGAACAAGATTGAAACATGGATCTGGCAAACTGGGCATTCTCTATCATCGATCGAATTTTTTCCACTACGAGATCCGGGACAGGGGAGCCTGCGTGTCCGAGTGGAACTGACCCGGTTGGATACGTCTTCGACTCTTGGAGCTCATGGAGACCTGTGTGCTTCTCGGCTCTCGGAGTGGAAGATGTGGAAGACGCATATATATTCGGCTTTTTGGTGGCGGTATCTTCTCTGTTTGGGCTCGGTGGATACCTGATTTACCGGCTAATTAAGAAAATCTGGACGGCGGTTCGACATCTGCAGAGGCTGCCGACCCAGGTGGATGGGCTGAGCAGAACCGTACAAACTCAGACTCAAAGCCTGATGGACCTGAGCCGTAAATTTAGCGCGCTCGCAGGCGAGAGGGGTTAGATCAGGAGATATAGTTCGGTTCTGCACAGTGAGGACGGCAATCAACAAATTCGGAATATTGGATTTTCGGAATGGTTTCCCAGTAAGACTGAAGGCTGTTGGAAAAACAAGCAGCCTGTTCCAAAACAATATCTGTTATCAGGAATTCGGCTCCCCTGCTGGCCTTGGCTGGCCACCATATCTCTCTCCAGGGCTCTGTGTACAGCTGCTCTTCCTCCCACTCCGCGTTGTGATTTGTGAAGCTGTGTCTGCTGTATCACGGCCGCTGATGAAACTCCATCACTATCAGCGAACTGTTTTGGCTGGGACCGGGCATCTGGCTCCAATGCCCCCACCTCTCGTCTCCGTCTGCATTCCCTTCCTGACCTGACCTCACCTACCGCCGCTGTCCTTGCTTTACATGTGCAAATGCTTTGCTAAGGTGGTTTTTTTTGGACCCTGGTATAGTGCTCCTTAGAGCACTGTACCAGATGACTTTTTTTTAACCTAACTTCCCCATGATGTGTTGTTTTCTCCTCCTGCAAAGGTAGCGCTGCAAGTCGGCTGCTTGACCCCAGGACACTTACCCCCCCCCAATGTGTGTTGTGTTTTGTGTATTCTTGGATGGGTGTTCTGTAACTGCAATTTCCAATGTGTGAACTTGTTCACCCACATGGCAATAAAACCTTCATTCATTCATTCATTCATAGTCTGGAAGCGCCAACACTGGGGCTTCTTGCAGCCTCTGTTTAATTGTTTCAAAGGCCAAAATGCCATCTTGCGTCCAGAAAGATTACAATGAAGTTGAGCATTTCCCGTGTCTCTGATCATGGCTCTCAGAGGTCCTATAAACTGGCATAATCTTCAATCCATGCTGAAGAGTAGCCAGTAATTCTCTGCTTCCAAGAGTCCTTCAATTTGTGGCTTGATTCCTCAGATTGTCTCTTCTTTCAATGAATATTGATCCTTCCAGGGGGGGTTTGACCCCTGGTCTAAGTTCCACTTTCACTGGTTGAGCTGATTTCACTAACCCAATATCAGTACTGTGTTGAGACCACAAACATTCTGAAACTTGTCGTAACAACTCCTCTTTCAAGAAATTTGAGTCGGCTTCAACACTGCAATGAGTCATTCGTGCAGCCTGTGGCTGTCCTTTCCTTGAGTAGAAATGATTTTAAATCGTCGATCCTCACTCATCCAGATGGCATGATTTTCTTTGAGTGGGGCAAAAATAGCTTCTTCTGCTTCTTTCATCACTTCTCCTAGGTCCTTCTGCTCATAATACTCAGACACCAGCAAAGTTACATGTGGCGCTCTTTTCTCAATGTTGAATTCTTTCTGCAAAAATTCACTTTTCTCTATCTTTATAGCTGCTCCTTGTGGTCCCAAGATTATTCAGTTTGAAGAAAATTGAACTTGTTCTGGTTGACGACTCAACCATTCTTCTGAGTTTGATTTAACAGTATCTTTGAAATACTTGAGCGTGCAATGCCACGGATATTCTGGAAGCTTCGCTTTCGGCATGTTTTCCACAATGAATTTTTCCCATAACTTGACTGGCTCCATGAAGTCTGCACTCAAATACTCAAATACTACCGATCCTTCAGTTTGTTGTCATCCATAACTTTGGTATTTCCACTAGACAGCCGTCCGGTGTACACTTTATTATGCAGTTTAATTTACACAAAGCATCTCTGCCCAAAAGTGCCACAGGTGTATGTTCTGATACCAGTATGGGCAATGTGGTCTTCAGGTTTTTTTAGCAGAGCTCGATTGGTTTAGTAGGAGGAACCAACTGCTTTACTCCCTTAAATCCGATTGTCCTCACATATTGTCCAGACATGGGGAGATGTGTAGCATCTTCAGGTCGCACACAGGTGAAAGCTGCTCCACTATCCGCCATCATCTCCAATGGGTGATTGTTCACTTCCACCTTTACTATTGGATCTTTCTCTGGTCCTGATGCTACCAGCTGACACCTCCCACTTGGATTCTCTGGGCATCCCTAAAATCCTAGTTCTAGCCCCGTGAAAGGGTTTGCTGGGCCTCTGGGTCCGCTTGGTTGGCCTCTAACTCCTCTGAATCTGTTGCAATCACGAGCAAAATGGCCAAATTGTCCACAGTTGTAACACCCCTCTGAAAACTGTTACCTCCTCTTCCTCTTCCAAAATTTCCTCGTCCTCTTTCCCTCCAGGGTTGCGCTGGATTATACACTGACTGAGGGTAAGAGGCCACTGGAATCACCAATGATGGCTGAAACAGTTGAGGTTTAGCCTGATCGGGCTGCATTTGTATTGCTGGTTGATCTGACGGAAACTGGCTCTGCATGACCACAGCTTGCTTCTTCTCTTTTTTCTTATTCTCTCCCAGTTGTATCTGGTTGAGCTTTCTGAGTGTCTCTTGATCTTGTTCTTTTTGGTCACGCTCCTATTTGTGATACAGTTCCACTTGGTGGGCGATGTGGTCTGTGTATACTCCTTTCTCCATGCTTCCAAGGCCGACTACTTCTGCCAATTTGCTTCTTACTGGCAAAGGTAGTCCCTTCTGTATCTTAGCTCTCAAAATTGATTGTTCCATTTGATTTAAATTGGAATCATTTCCAGTGACATTTCTCCAGGTCTGAAGTGCTCTTGACACATATGCTCTCGGATTTTCGTCCTGTCCCAATGGTTCAATAAGAATATTGTCAGGATGCACCTTAGTTGGGAATGTATCCCTCAATGCTTGCCACATTCGTCCTCTGCTTGCAGCAAAAAGTTCTGGATCATTCACAGCTGTCCCCATATATCTATTAAGTCCTGCTTTCTGCAAAAGCTCCTCCATAGCAGGAATTCCAAGAAGATTTGCTAACAGTCTCTTAACATCACCCATTGTTGGTTGTGTTCCCAACATTATCTCTTCCAACTTTGAGATCCACGGATGAGCGCCATCTTGAAGGGTAGGGAGCTTCTCAAGTATATCTGACATGTCTGTATTCTGCCAGGGCTTGTACCTGAACTGGAATTTAAATTATGGATCTGGTCAGCTAGTCTCTCAACACTATTGATGATCAAATTCTCATCATGAGGAGATTGGGAGAAGGGGAACCCTCTTTCTTCTGGCCCGGCTACATACCCGGCTGGTTATGTTATGGATTCCCGTGGGGATGGAAGATAACGTTCCTGGCTGCACTGTGTGGATGTGGCATTTATATTGATACCAGGATTTTCCCCGAATTGGACTTGGGGATACCTGGTTTCTGGGCAGCTGTTCAGGCCCTAGTAAGGCTGCCTATGAGGGATGCAGAAACAGTACGAACTCAGTCAGACTCAGTAGAGCTGAATCAAAGTGGATTACATCTGGAGGAGTGTTGGAATGTCTGTTCTGTGTGGCAGAGTAGAACCAAATTCGGATGACTGGATTTCTGAGAGGTAACCAGAAAACTGTAAGGTCTGTCAGCAAATAGTTATGACGGCCTGAACCAAAACAATTGCACTATTTGGAATTTGGCTCCCAGATGGCCTTGGATGGCTGTCTATCTAAATCGTCTCCTGGAGATGTTATGTAAATAGACGCTCTTCACCCCCGCCCCGTGTTGTGACCTGTATGACCTGGCATCCTGGCAACCAAGGTTAACTGTACCATCTTATCATGAACATTATCATGAGCTGCTGGTCTGGAAGCTGTGTGGCCATCACTGTATCCTGCTCGTCTCCGCTGGCAGCCCCTCCCCTGCCCACCCTAGTGCTCTCCAGGCTTTAAATGTGCTACTGCTTTGCTGAGGTGTTTTTTGTTACCTCGTAAGGTGTTCATAATGAACACAGTACAAGATGATTTTTTTGAACCTACCTATCCCAGTGTATCTCTTTCTGTTTTCCTGCTAAAGGTAGCGCCGGTAAAACGGCTGCATGGCCTCAGACACCTGTCCCCCCTGTTTGTGTTTGTTTCTGTGTTTGTATTTCTTGGATGGGTGTTCTGTTAACTGTAATTTCCCCATTGTGGGACTAATAAAGGTATTCATAAAGATTCACAAATTGTAAGAGCACAAAAACAAGATCATTAAGACATGTAAACATTAAATCCCTCAAAGAAGCACCTGAATTTCTAACAACAGCAAATAACTCATGTATTGTGTATTTTATCATTACCAATAATATAACATCTATAACCTATATGTTTAATTACCAACCAGCAGTAACCTCATAAGGCAAGATGCCACACCCACACACACAGCCTCTAAGCGCGGGAAAAATAAAAAGGAAGGAGGGGGAACTCCTCCTCATAAACACACAAAGGACAGGCTCAAATTCACACACACCTCGCCTTCACAAAATGGTGACCACACACACCCAAAAACCAAAATGGACGCTTGGCCAAAAGGCCCACAAAGCCACACCTAAATGATTTACAACTCTGAGCAGACAGAGGCCTCACAGCTCTGTCTTTCCTCCTGCTCAAATCCTGCACAACCATGTACTCTATTTACAACAATATATGCAACATACTCCAAAAAGCAATATTCACAGCAACAAATGATTATTCTCATGTACAAAACACCACTATACACACACACACCTACAAATCCAGCCAAACTATCACTTTGTCAAATGTCAACACCAATTATCAAATCCCCTACTCAAACTATTCAATTTTACACAAACTTTTACTTCTCTTTAAAGCCAATTAAACTTAATTTATTAATCACACACCAGTCTGCTCTTCAGAGGAAAAGAGGGACAAACCCTTTCTCAACAGGGGCAACACACACACACACACACACACACACACACACACACACACACACACACACACACACACACACGTACACATACACGTACACACACAGACACACCCAAGAACATACACATACATGAGAAGGAGGGGATGATAAGCTTCTCCTCACACATTTCACACACACACTCTAACCAAGTCGACTTCATTCATACCAATAGCATGCTTTACTAATGCCGCTTCTTTCCTTTTATTTCTTTTATTTCTATTTTTTTCTACCTTTTAATTTATGCTACCTTTAATGAGGTGTAGATTCAAGTAGAAAGGTTGCATCATACATGTTTGTCAACTATGTAAGAGTGGGAACCTTCTCTATTGAATTTCTCCCTACACCCCCAGTTTTATTCCTTTATAAAACTGACCTAATAAAACAATTCTAATGTTTTACTTAGGATTTAGGCCTGCCTAATGCAGCCTCCAAAAGAGGGCTTTTCTCCCAAATAATGCGTTTTTTTCTTTCCTTGCCTTTATTCTAATTCCTTTTCATCATTACTCATTTACACTTTTATCTCTTACATCTTATTTCTTCTTTACAGGGGCTAGCTTTTACAATTTATTCTGAAGAAGAAAAGGACTTTTACACCCAAATTACCTGCTTTTAGTCTTAAGAATAAACTGAGGGAACTCTAAACCCTATTCCCTGTCAGGGGGCTGCTTTTACAATTTATTCTGAAGCAAAGGAACTTCTGGACCCAAATTACTTGTTCTTCTGTTTTAGAATAAGTTGAGGGACCTCGAAACCCTACTTCCCTATTTTTTGGGGGGCAGCTTTTACAATTAATCTTAAATCAAAGGACTTCAAAACACAAACTGCTTGCTTTTATGATCCAAAATTAATTGAGGGGCCTCGAAACCCTACATCCCGGACTTTTAAGGGTTGGCAGCTTTTATGCGGCGTGTTCTGAGACATCGGTCCCTCTAAACCGTTACATGGTTGCTTTTATATCTCAAACAGACCGCATGGACCTCTAAACCTATTAAACCCCGAGGGTGGGCATTCTCAGTGAGGTGATCAATCCTACTCGGGCTTTCACCGTCATCACCCATGTCCCTTATTCTTTTAATTCTTATTTTACTTTATTCTTAACTTACTTAATTCTTTAACTTTTTTATTTGACTTCGTTCTTCTGACGTCAAAATTATACGTCATAGACACAATTTCCAACTTAATTTAGTATTCTTCAATCAGCAGATATTTTGGATAAATGGGATCTGCTTACTCGCTTTTTATAGAGGCCTCTGTAGCTGTCTGTTGTGTCCAAAATGTACTTCAATCCTGCCTTTCATCACATTGGGTCACCAAATTGTAGTATTTTAAAAATTAGACTCCTGTTCATTTAATAAAAGGTGCAGGAGGTGCTCAATTAATCTCCAATTGCATTTATTTTCTATATCAAAAGAATGAAGTCAAAACACAGGGCCCTGTCAGTTACTCTTGAATAGCCTTAATTAGCTCATCTTACTGTTACTAATTAGCTTTCCCTACCATTTTTCACTTCTTCATTTTATCTCTATTTCGTCTCTTTTACTTCACTTTACCTATTTTTCTCATGCATGTATTCACTTTCACTTCTACTCTTTTTACATCTTGTCTCTCTTTCCTTAACATTGTTTCTCTCCCTCTCTCTTTTTTTTTTTTTATAACCTCGCAAATACTTAACAATTTAAAACGAAGGATAACTACCACACACAAAAACAAAAATCCTCCAACACAGGTGCTTTTTCTGTGTGAGCTGGAATGAAACAAAAACACACTCACTTCACAAGGTGGCTCCCGGCCATCGAGTCGCCAGAAGCTGACTGCGTGCTGTAGCCCACAAGCAGTACTCAATTCGATGACGCCAAAAAATGTTGTTTCTTGATCTTGATACCATGATGTTGTTTGAAGAAATCCTTTGCCGACACAGTCTCAATGAATAACATAAGGTTTATTTACAAAAAAGACAATGTCAAAACAGACGCTCGAGACATCTGGGTGAGAGAAAGCCAATGATCTTCTGCACACCAAACAAAGAAACTTACAGCCTTATATAGGCTTTAACATATGGTAGACACGCTGCCACACAGACTGGCTCAAACCAGCTTTCTTGGGGGGTCAGAGAATCCTCAGTTTTACAACTTTCCTTATTTGGTCAAGATAAACAGTGAAGATGAGCTCCCAAGCTGAGCAGGCCTCTTGCTGGAATTTTCTACACCTTTAGGAGACAACATACATGCAGTTTCACATAGGCATTTCAGACACTACAGTGCTTCATAGGAGTGAGAGAATAAAACAAAATTATAAAGACAGTTCAGAGTAAATTTAAAAATTGAAATAAAATTGGGGAAAGCCTTCTCATAAAAGTAAATATTGTGATGTGACTTAAAGGAAGTGACTGACTGCTTTTTAGATTTTTTTTTTTTTCCCAGTAATGTAGGTGTGAAAAAAAACAAATGAAATGTAAATATAATATTTAATATAATATAAAATCGTGTCTGTCTTTGTTAAAATAGAGCTTATTTTTCAATTATTTCTTAAAATAGTAAATAAATGACTGCATTGCAGGGTTATTATGGTTAACGAAAATGAACGAAATAACGAAAACTGAAATTGAAAAAACATTACCGTTAACTGAAAAAAATAAAAACTAAAATTAAAAGGAAAAAACGATAACTAACTAAAACTGTATTCTGAGTTTAAAAAACTAACTAAAATTATAGATAAAAGGACCTTCCTTTTCTTGTTTGTCATTTTATTTAAAAGCCTTGTGGACTGATCATTTTTCCGCCCTCCGAGTTTAAGCTGGGAGCGCCGTCAGGCAGCTGTGCTCGCGCTCACCGAGCAGTCAGTCACTTCCACAAAGTAATGGCAGCGGTCTGCCAAGAAAGCCGCAGAGTCCCATATGGAGTTTCTTTGAGTCCGATAATACAGATAGAAGAGCGTCTTGTTGTGAATGATGAAAAATGTATGGAACACGTCTCAGTGAGGAAAAAAACACCAACATCAAAGTCCACCTGAGAAGCGCACACAAGGCAGCTACGGAAACCGCTCTGAACCTACATAATCTGGCGTTCAGCTCCGGAGAAATGTGACTACTCGCAGCCGCAACGTTGTGATGAACCTGTTCCGTCCTTGTGTGTACTAAAACTAATACTGAAACTAACAAAACTAAACTAAAACTAAGCAATAAACCAAAAATAAAAATGAGCAAAACCACTCTTAAAAATAATTAAAACTAACTGAATTAAAGAAAAAAAAAGTAAAAACTAACTAAAACTAAACAATAATGTAAAATCCAAAACTATTGTAACCCCTCTGCACTGTTTTGTGATGCGGTGCTAAAAATTTAGGCTTCCATCAAGCCAGAAAAAGTTTATCTTGAAATGCTGCAGCAGAAAAGCAGCTGATGGCAGCTTACAAGATTTAGAGTTTTGTCTGAGTTTAGCTAGAAAAAAATAACTGGCATTCAGTTGTGAACCTCAAAGGTCATTAAGAAAACCCAACATGCCAGGTCTCAGTGACAAGTACTGAATATCTGTGTCATCAGCATGAAAATGGTAAGAACCCCATGTCTCTCAATTATTTCTCCAAGGAGGGCTTTAAAGAGAACAAGAGCAGGCCTCAGACTGACCCCTTTCTATTGCAGACAGCAGTAGTTCTGCCACATCCTGTAGTAATTTTAAAATTTTTCTATCAGAAAGGAGTCCATCTTGAGTTGTTTTTTTTTTTTTTTTTTTAGCAGCAGTGGATTTATACAAGGACTTTTTTAAATAATCAGGAATGCAACCAATGTAATGGGAAACTGCTAAAAACCCACAGAGTTCTTAACTTTTAGTAAAAACTTTGTGGGCAGTGTGGCACATGTGGAACATTTTCTATAAGTTCTGACAAGGTAATCAGGCTGGTTCAGATTATCTAGCTGCAAATGTGGGACATTGGAGTGTGTTTAACTTGTGGTTCTAACTCAGGCAGTGACTGAGGATCTAACAGACTTTAGCAATAAAATGTGATGCAAATACTCTTATCACATTTTGAGAATAATTTGAGATGAAGGAAACTCCAGGTTTCCCCATCTGACAAACTGATCTGCAGAACTTTACATTTTTGCAAATAATCAAAGATGTTAATTCTATATTTTGTTTAACATGTGAACTTTTATCATTCAGTCTTCAAAGTAAGGTCAGAGACAATGATTACAGGTTTTGTTTTTGTTCTGCTTTTTTGTTTTTTTTTTCTTTTTAAATCACCTCAGAATATTATTTATAGTTTGCATTTTTCTAATTCTGTAACTCTGGACTTGATGCATCTGTCAGACTGTCAGTCAGTTTAATTAAAGTGGAAATATTTACTTTAAGGGTTTAAAACTACTACTTCATAAAACTCATCCGTATAGAGCTTTGGACACAGAACACAGTGATCAGTGATCAATTATTTGTTGTAACGAGTCATACTGAAGGAAAAATGCTTGTCACAGCTGGATCTTGGAGATGAGGCTGACACGAATTTTAAGGCCTTTACACACCAAGCGACTTATGGAAAAATGACACAAATTTCCAAATATTTCAGAAGTGAACTTGTGTGACTTACATCCACTCTGGGACGTGTTGGGCAGAGCTGGGACCACATCTGAGGAGGCAGAAAAATTATTTCGGAGAGCCAGTTGACCTGGAGCAGCGTCAAGCTGTGTGTCTGAGGAAAAATAATATAATTTTACTTTTCCCATAACGTTGTATACCGGTGCATGTTTTAAGCTTTGAGCACAAAAATAAATGCTGCAAATTCGTCCTGTTAAATTACGTGGTTGATGTGAAAGGTAGCATTATGAATCAGTGAGTCAGAAAAATATTTTTAATGAAACATTTGTGCAAATTTTCTAGTGTGTGAAGGCCTTTAAGACTCTAAAACTTGACACACATACAAATGACTTAAATGCAGCTGCAGACAGTCTGATTGTAATCTGATTACATTTCAACTTCATTTGAAATTTGGTCGAAGATCAGGATTCAGTCATTGAATGGTGTTAAACAGCAAAGAAAAATGTTTCTTACCTTGAGCATTTCCATAGATGATTGTACTGAGCACTAAAGTAATGAATAAAACCTTATCACACACACAAAATCAAAATCAATATAAAGTTTTTTTTAAAAGACATTTACTTATGAACAGTAATCACCAACTTTCTCTGCTCCTATTTATCAAAATAACAACTAAAACAACTATAACACAGTGTGTAACTAAGTGATGCAGAAAGCAGCAGTGTATCAAACATTTTGCTTAAACCATCACAAAAATCACAAGTATGCTTTGTTCAAGCTCTCAGGTAAACAGGTTAAAGCAGTGATACACTGTAATTCTCACAGATTAGAAACATTTTCATTAATCGGTGCCATTCAAACAATGTCAGAAGTGAACTTACAGAAAAACCCCATCATGCAGAGCAAAGAGTGCCCCATGGTCACATCCAGCCCTGCTGCACTCAGACCCACAACTGATCTCAGAGAGTTTAACTTTGGACAAATAAGAAATGCAGAACAAACAGAAACTACATTTAGCGTAGACAAGAGTCTTTCTACAACTTCTTCTGATTGGTCTCTCTGAGCTTCCTTCCCTTTCACACCAGCCTCAAATATATGTAATTGGTTGTACAAGCTCAAAAGCTGTCAGGATGTTTTTTTTTTTCTCCTCATTTCAGTTCTGCAGCTTGATAAATAAAACATGAGATCACTGATTTTTTTTTTAAGTGTGAAGATGGTGCAGATAAGGCTGTAGCTATGTGGGAACTCTCAGTTATACCACACAAAAATATTCACACAATATTTTCCATCAGTCGTGTCTTTTTTGAGAAGTGATCCTTCCTGTCATGGTCTGACCTACAGGTTAATGAAAATAAAACAAGGGTCTTCTTAACACAAACTTAATATAAACTTAATATCAAACAATAAATCAAACTTAATGTAACCAAACAGTATGTAAACAATAGATTTACATCATGTTAACAATCCTTACAGCTTGATTGGATTTATAATGCTAGATTTATTCAAATCTGCATTGTTTTTCATGGCCAGCAGGGGGTTTCCCACCCAAAACATGTTCCCATGCAGTCCCCCCAAATCCCTTCTGCATGTTGGTGGACATGGATGACATATGCATTGGTCAAATGTTGGTTAAAAAGTGGGCCAGAATAGGGATGGGAACGACAGCGGAGTTCACAGGCAGTGGGAGAAGAAAAAAGAAAAAAATACAGCAGGAAAAGTGCAGACAGAGGCTGCAGTGGACATTTTTCATTATTTTCAATATTTGGTTCATTTCAGCTTTTTCATGTCACAAACTACAGTAACAAACTCACTTGAGACACAGATTTCAGATGTGCTGTATTCAAATCTGAAATCTGATGACATTGTTCCACATGAGGAGACAGTAATGTGCACATTTGAAATTTCTCATTCCATGTGAATAGAATAGGATAGAATGCCTTTATTGTCTGGGGCGCCTGGGTGGCTTAGTGGTTAAGCCGGCGACCACATACACACGCCGCGTTTCGGCGCGGGTTCGCGTCCCGGCCCGGCGCCGATTTGCCCGCATGTCTTCCCCTGTATCTTTCCCCCATTTCCTGTCTCTCTCCACTGTCACGAAAAAGCTGCTGTGGCCAAAAATGAAAAAAAAAAGAATGCCTTTATTGTCGTTATACAGGATGTAGAATGAGATTGGACACCAAATCTGCTGCATTTTTATATTGGGAGAAGATACTGTATGAAGCCTACCTATACCTAAAATGAATAAATAGTGAGAAATGCTGTCATCATGGTAAACTAATGACAAATACTTTTGGCTGAAACCACAGCCTCCATTTCCTCTTTTCTAGGTGGTTCAGACACAAATGAGGTAGATAAAAATAAACCTGTGGCAGAATAGACGGTAACCACCAACAGTCTTTCACACACATATAGGCACTGTAGGCTGTTTAGAAGGACAAAGACTTTATTCTGTATTGTCATATTTGCAGTTTGATGTTGTATTATTATTGCTTGATATTGATTCTTGAATAAAACATATCACTGAAGCTCTCTGTAGATCTGAATTTATTGTACCTTTGTTTTAGAGACTTAAAGTTTTACATTTATCAAAAAGTAAACAATATTCTCCTTTTTCAAAGTCTTTGGAGAGATGACTTCAGTGCACAACCAGGTCAAAAAACAATCTGCTTTGGTGCTCAATGGCACTAAAAGTTTTTAAGTCTTCAGCTGAGGTTGAGTTTGACTGTACACTGTGTATTCAGACACATGATGGCAGTGATGGTTAAAAACATGCTGCAAAGTAAAAACAGGAGAAAGAAGGCTGCAAAAATGGTAAAATGGTAAATCAACTGGTGCTTATAAAGTGATTTTCTACTCTATCAAAGTGTGTTATACACCGTAACTGATTCACGCAAGCACGTTCTACGTCTAAGGGCTTTCTATCTAACATTCACACACGCACAGTCTGGTATGCAAACTTGCAGTGTCAAATAGACCAAAACATGATCTCTACCATGAATCGCCACCTTATCATGGTAGAGGAGTTTGTGTGTCCCAGTGATCCCAGGAGCTATGTTGTCTGGGGGTTTTTACCCCTGGTATGGTCTCAAATGGCAAATTGATCCTGGATGAGGGGCAGACGAGCGATTCAGAATACTCCTGTGGAAGAAATATCAAGGGAACAGTTTACCCTGCCTGGGATAGGGTTACCGGGATCCCACCCTGGAGCCAGGCCTTGGGAGGGTTAGACCCACCACCTGCAGGAAGCATCATAAGAGTCGGGTCCAATGTGTGTCAGGCAGCAGCCAAGGGTGGAGGCCCTGGTGGACCGATACCCAGCAATTGAAGCTGGCTGACATGGAATATCACCTCTCTGGTGGGGAAGGAGCCTGAGCTAGTACGTGAGGCTGAGCGATACCAGCTAAATATAGTCGGGCTCATTTCTATGCATGGCCTGGGCTCTGGAACCAGTCTCCGGGGACAGAGGCTAGACTATTTTCCAGTCTGGACTTGCCCCCGGTGAGAGCTGGCAAGCTGGGGTTGGTATCCTTGTATCCCCTCGGCTTGCTGCCTCCACATTGAAGTTTTCACCAGTGAGTGACAAGGTTCCTTCCCTGTGCCTTCGGGTCTGCATTTGGGATCGGGAGGAACAGCCTGCCTGACCTGAACCCAAGTGGTGTTTTGGTACTGGACTTCTGTGCAATTATATGTTGTCCATAACAAACACCATATTAAAATATAAGGATGTCCAAAAGTCCACGTGGCACCAGAACACTCTTAAGTCATATGATTGATTTGTAATAATTGTGATAATTGTATAATCAGATCTGCAGCCATATGTTCTGGACACCTGGTTGAACTGAGCTGTCAACTGCCACATTTCTCACCTCTCAAATATAGTCACTGGGTTGTGTTTAGAGCTGGTGGCCAACAGTCATTTATTATTTATTGGAGCAAATGTATCTGTTTGGCCTGGTGTTAAATATTTCTCAGAGCTTTGATGATAACGGATGAAGACTTTGACTTCAATGAAGGCATGTGTATTAGAGGAGATAGAAGATGAGTTTTTAATGTCTGTGAGAAACTGAGGTTTTTGGTTTGGGGAAAATAGCTGATCTTTGAATGTTGTGATTTCCTGATGATCAGGAGAAAAATGGCTGGAAAACATGAAGAATGTTTAGAATCAAGCAGGCTGTGAAAATGTGCAGTAAATGAAGGTTATAGTCAGCACTTGTAGGTTACATTTTAGGGGTCTCCATATTCCTTTTTGACTGCAAATTAAAACCCAATTAAAACCATAGTTACCAACAAATCACAGGGTTAAGCAGGTTCTGATGCAGGCTGTTTATTAGACATCTTAGTGGCACACAAATAGTTAAAAAGACACAGACAGTAGCATAGTGAAGACTGAGATACACAAACAGAGTAACAGAAAAGAAGAAAGAACCTGTTGATCATGCCCCGGCTTCCTCCTCACACCCTCTGACCGAGGCGAACCCGTGCTGAGATTAAGTATGAGTCCAAATAAAATCAAACTGTCCAAATGATCCATGGTGATGAGCAAGCTCTGTGGCAAAAAGTTACTAGTATTTAGAAATATACAAACACAAAAAACAAAAGTCAAAAAGCAAAACGTAAAAGCAAGAAGCCCTCCCGGGAGGTTGTGCCTTAGTAGTTGCTGGAAAAATGGGCAACACGGACAAAGACGGTCGCTACGTCTTCTCTTCTCTCCCTTCTCCTCTTCTAACCGTGGTATTTATACTCTTTCCCTTTCTTTGTCTAAGATTTGTGCTGAGTCTGCACTTTGTAAGCATACATTAGAAACTGTCATTAATTCTACTGACATTATCTAAAAAAGCACAAACATCCCGGAGCATCTTCAATACATCAACAAGACAGTAAGAAAAATTCATCACAATAAATGTCAGAAACAACCTCCTTGTGGCCATCCTATGGTACTCCTGGAGAAGGATTTACAACTGCCCACACTTAAACAGACCAGATATGAGGGAGAAAGTGGGGCCCAGTTTGCCCCTAGACTTGTTTCTTAGACAGATTTACACTTTTTTGATTTGCTAGCTGTCGATTCAGAAAACCCTGCTATGTTAGTGCTTTTAAATTTAACAGCAGCTTTTGATACCATCAACCATTCAGTTCTTCTGTCTCGTCTTGAACAGCGTGTGGGCATTAGAGGCATAGCGCTGGATTGGTTTAAGGCCTATCTGAGTGGCAGAAGTTTCTCTGTGAATATGGGCGAATACTCTTCTTCTGTAGCCTCTCTTTCCTGTGGTGTGCCACAAGGTTCTATTTTGGGCCCATTACTGTTCTCTTTATATATTCTACCACTGGGATCAATTTTTAGGAAGGATAACCTGTCCTGTCATTGTTTTGCTGATGACATTCAGATTTACTTTCCTTTGAAATCGAATGCTCCGAATCCTTAATGACTTAAGGAATTGTTTAAGCATGAATTTTCTTCATCTTAATGAAAGCAAAACAGAGATTATGTTCAGTTGTACTGAACAGTTCAAGGACTCTGCAGCCTCTCTTAGACATCTCGGGTTATGCATCCATAAATCTGTCAAAAATCTTGGTGTGATCATCGACAACTAATTTAACTTTGATAAGCAGATTAGTTCCATAGTGAAAACTATTTTTTTTCCAGTTGAGATTGTTGGCTAAAGTGAAGCGTTATCTTTCTTATAATGACTTTGAAAGAGTCATACATACTTTTATCACGTCAAGACTGGATTACTGTAATTCTTTGTATGTTGGTTTACCACAGTCATCTCTCCATCGGCTTCAACTGGTCCAGAATGCTGCTGCTCGACTTTTAACAGGACCGAGGAAGCGTGAGCATATTACTCCAGTTTTAGCCTCACTTCAATTTTAGGATCAATTTTAAGATTTTATTTATTGTTTTTAAGATTTTAAACGGGCTGGCCCCTCTGTATTTGTGTGATCTTATTCATGTCCACACTCCTGTCGGAGCATTGAGGTCAGCCAATCAGATGAGCCTAAAAATTCCTAGGTCTAGATTCAAGAATAGAGGTGATCGAGCCTTTTCAGTCATTGGGCCGAGCCTCTGGAATGCCCTACCATTCCATATTAGAACTGTTTCTACATTTAAGTCATTGCTCAAGATCCACTTCTTCTCACTGGCTTTCAATTCAAGCTGATCTTGAGATTTTGTATTTATTAAGTTATTATAGTTTGTTTGGATCTTTGTTTGTTGTTTTTCTTTTATGAATAGCCTTTTATTAATTGGTTGCCTGTAAAGCACTTTGGTCCACTCTGGTTGTTTAAATGTGCTATATAAATAAATTTGACATTGACATTTGACAATCTCATCTTCACAAAAACTGAGCATGTCTGATATTTGGGGAGCAGAGGAGCAACAGTGGCTTCATAAAAAGCTTCTTTTTGGCTTTGCTGCTGCAGCTCTCCTCACTGACCTGTAAGACAACCACAAAAAGACAGAAATTTCCAACTTTCAGGATGTTTGCCATTTAATAATTTGAAGAATAACTCATCCTGCGTGCTGGCAGAATTACCAGGAGAGCTTCATAATGTGGCTTCAGAGTAAACTGCTGCATCAGCTGCAGGACTCGATGTTCCTGTGAGTGAAAAGAAGATTTTAAGACCAGATAAACATCTTAACAATATTCACTGGAGGTGATGCAGACTTTGTTTACCTGTTTTTTTCTTGGCTTTCTCCTTTTTGGGGCGTTTGACCTCAGCATACATCAGACTGTCCTCTGAAAGAGAAGTCAGATCTCAGGATACATTTGTTCAACCAACTGAAAGATGAATTGTGGGAGCCTCCCTGGTTAGAGACGTTCATGAAAGGTGGGATTAACCTGTGATCTGAGGAGGAGACTGAACCCAAACCCTGGAAGAAGCTGTTTTTAGTTTGCATTTCTCATTAATTCTGTTCAGCTTCTCCATTGTGTCTTTGAATGACACCAACACGCAACAACAGTATGATGCTAAACAAATATACCTGACTTAGAGACTAAAACATCAGACTGAGTATAAAGCAGACAAACTGACTCAAAACTCTGAATGGCCCTCGATGTGAATAAGATTGAACTCTGCTGATCTGTAGTGGTAGCATGTAGTAGCTAAGCTTGGTAAGTGTGTAACTAAACTCTATGTTGACCAATAATTAGCTGCAATATAATGAAATGACACATTTCAGTCCAAACACTGAATGAGGCTGTTGTGTTTGTACCTGCAGCTCCCATCTTCACCTCAGAGTAAACAGCACTCTCCTCTGGTTTATGACGCTCCCCTGTTAAGATCATCAGACGAATCCACAAAAGAAAAGAATTCATACTTTTTTAAACATTGATTGAATATTTCTGAACCATGTTTGTTTGTTTGTTTGTTTGTTTGCATTGCGTGTGTTTTGTGTACTCACGCTTCTTTGCAAAGGTTTTAAACTCAATAAGGGAGTATGTGACTTCTTGGTGTTCATCTGCTCCTGAAATGTGCGGATTCTTTTTAAATGATTTTAAACACATCACACGAAAGCTTCATCTCTGACTGCTCCATGCTTTTCCAAACATATACTGTACCATTTATAGTGTCTTCCACTTGTGTGATTGATTCATAGAGGTGACCTAAATAGAACATGGCAGGTTCAGATGAATCATTTTAATAAAAACCTAAAAGTTTCATTAATTCAGTTTGAATCAAAACCAGGTTTATAAGATATTTTCATACCATGAACCCATAAATGTGTTACTGTTTGTGTTGTTATGATATGAAACAACAACATTTGTGGATTCTTTCAGTCGAGTTAAAGATACAATCATGTTTGTAAAATCCTGTTTATTTCTGGTTTCATGTTTCAGTCGCTGTTTGGATGTTTGTCCAACTGGATTTTGATAAAATGTTCTTTGAAAAACTGCTGAACACAAACTGAACCTAAGAAATGTTATTGTTAATGCAGACTGAATGAAAGTCAATATTAATAATGATAATAAAGATTGGTTTCAGTGCTGACCATGTTGTAGAGAGTCGTATTCATCAGTTTCACTCTGGTTGACTCCATGATTTGTGGAGGAGCCCAAACTGTGACTCTCAGACTGGATCGACCTAAAACATGAAATAAACACAATAAATACAAAGTCACTGATGTATGTTTAAAATAATAATAAAAAGTATTTTACCAACCTGGTGAAGCATGAATCTGTGAAAGAAACATATGTTATTACATCATTTTGTGATGATAAACTGCTCCATGAGATCAGAATGCATGTATATTTTTGAATAATTAAAGTGTATGTAGTAAATAAACTGTCTAATACAGCATCAAAAGAAGAGGCTCTCACACTTGGACTGTCTGCAGATAAACAACAAGAGCAGGAGAATAATGAGGAGAGAGACTCCACAAACCAGTCCAACAATCAGCCACACAGAAGAAGATGAAGAGCTTCCAGCTCCTGACACAGACAAAAAATAATTAAGTATTAATA
>CM024194.1:32979386-33015369 GCA_013435755.1 Amphilophus citrinellus
CGGCCCGAAACGTTACCTTGTGTTAAATACCTATGGATTAAAATATTGCCAGGAGTTTGTTGGTGTGCGGACCTCCTTCTTTTTCATCGAGTTCTGTGCGGATCCAGCACCCAGTTTCATTGTTTTTGTGGATGTGCGTGTTTTTCTTTAACAAAATGTGGGTAAATAAGACCACTGCTCCAGAGTAATGTAATAAGAAATCACCGGGTGGTGCAGCAGTGTGGTAGTTAACACTGTGGCCTCACAGCAAGAAGGTCTTGACTGGGTTTCGTGGCCCCTCTCCAGGTACTCCAGCTCCCTCCCACAGTCCAAAGACATGCATGTTAAAGTGTTATCGAAATCTGAAATAAATCAAACTACACAGAGAGCCTGTCTTTGTGAGGTTTTCATTTGTCTTTACACAGGGATAAAAAAAACAAAACAAAAAAACAATACAGAGTACAGCTGCAGTCTGCAGTGGTAGTTGACAAAGAACAGCAGTGCGATGGCCAAAGAATACAAAGCATCCTGTGTAAAAGATAACTCGTACAACTTGTACGAGAGGATTATATGAAGACAGAAACATGATACTGAACCTTACACCAGCCATAAGAACAGAATAAAAAAAATACAGAGATCAAAAATCTTTAAAAAAATCACATAGTTTAACTGCTGATTCTAAAGTGGCCGTGGCTGTGAATGTGAGCCTGAATGTGTCTGCAGATAATGTGTCTCCAACACAGTGGTGACCTGTCATATGATTCTTTTTTACATGATGCAGGTCTTTAAACACATGCAGTAAAAGTATTTGTTGGTGTCCATACCAGTACTTCCTAATGTTACACTGCTGACTTTAAGTCGTGCTTATCAGCTGCTAAAAATCACAAACTTTGTTCTCACTGCTGTTGGAACAGGAAACATTCAAAGTTTAATACAAAAGCTCAAAATGAATATAAAAATGATAGCTGAATATAGAGAGCATGGATTTGAAATAGAAATAGACCTCTGTATGCCTTATGCTGAAAGAGTCTACATCATATTATTCAATATCATTTTCACAAAAACTGAGCATGTCTGATATTTGGGGAGCAGAGGAGCAACAATGACTTCATAAAAAGCTTCTTTTTGGCTTTGCTGCTGCAGCTCTCCTCACTGACCTGTAAGACAACCACAAAAAGACAAAAAAATTCCAAGTTTCAGGATGTTAGTCATGTAATAATTTGGGGAATAACTCATCCTGCGTGCTGGCAGAATTACCAGGAGAGCTTCATAATGTGACTTCAGAATAAACTGTATCATCTGCATCATCTGCAGGACTCGATGTCCCTGTGAGAGAAAAGATCATTTAATGCTACTGTCTATAAAGGCATCATTTGCATACTTAATCAGCTGAAGATTAACCAGGAAAAAAAAGATTTAAATTTAGATAACGATTTAGATTTTTGAGACTAAATAAACACATTGGTAAACCTCAGCATGCATCACACTTCTAAAAGTTAAATCTCAGGATACATTTGTTCATCAGAAATATGAAACAAAGCTGTTAGATGAATATTGATTTAGAGGTTCAGCTGCTGCCGGTTTGATCTCAGCTTATGTGCCATGTGTGTGTTTTGTGATTGTGGTCTGGCTCAGACTCTGTGGATGACTGAGCTAAGCCAACTGAGGAAGTTCACCAGGGTCCTGAACTATGAAGCGAGTTCAACATACCCGGGTTATCTCTCTGCTACCTGGATTCTCTTACCCTAATATTGGCGATCAGGATAAATGATCACACAAAGCTGATTAACGACTTGTTAAGTCAACCCTGAGTGTTACTAATCCAAAACAGATGTTTTCACCGGTCATGACTTTTCTTCCAGAGAAAATTATCCCTATGAGTGGCACCTACTCCTGAGACATTATCAAATTGTTATCCAATAAAAATCTATATAAAAAACATAAGCATATACCAATAAAATGCAACACTGTTGTAAAAATGGACACGCAATTAATACCAGAGCAAATTATTAATCTGGTGACTTAACTCACAGAACTGGAAAAAAACAAACAAAATATTTTAATTCCAGTGAATAATTTTTGAGCGTTCTCAGAGCTGCTGTTTATTTCTAAGGTGATGGCTGCACATTAGAGCTCTGAGACTTTAAACTGGATGTATTTAAACATTAAAGCTTACGGTCCATAACCTGAACCAGGGTTATTATAGTTAACGAAAACGAACGAAATAACGAAAACTGAAATTGAAAAAACATTGTCGTTAACTGAAATAAATAAAAACTATAATTAAAAGGAAAAAACGATAACTAATTAAAACTGAATTGTGAGTTTACAAAACTAACTAAAACTAACTGAAATTATCGATAAACTGACTTTCATTTACTTGTTTTTTTTTTTTTTTAAGCCTTGTGGATTGATATGAAATCATTTTTTCCGCTCTCCGAGTTTAAGCTGGGAGCGCCACAGGACAACTGTGTGAGTGCGCATGTGCGTGCGCTCACCGCGCTGTAATGGCTGCGGTCTGCCGAGAAAGCGGCAGAGTCCCGTATGGAGGTTCTTTGAGTACAAGAGCACAGATAGAATCGAAAGTCTTGTTGTGGATGATGAAAAATGTGCAGAACACTTCTCAGTCAGGAAAAACCAGCGACATCAAAGTCCACCTCAAACTGTTGCGTCCTTGTGCGTTTCCGGCTACTTTATCAGTGAGAGAATAACAATCAGGAATAATAATCAAAGCATCAATATAAGGACTCACAACTGTCAGCAAATTCCTGGTAGGAGACTGTTGAAACTATCAGGATGGACGTGAAGGAATGAAGAAAGTGAAAAAAAACAGGGACAAATATGTTTGCAGCCAAAAAACTGAGCACAAAGAGCGAGGACCAAAAAAGAAGTCCCAGCCTGCACCGCATATAAAACACCTGCACACGACCACAAGGTAATTAACACACACACCAGCTACACAAGCATAAATGTGGACATGAGGTCGGACACTTCCGTAGGTTGTGTACAAAGACCCTGCAAGTTTAATTAGCAGCATCTAACCAAGCTAGCTCCAAAACAGAAGCAGCTTCAGGTGGTGAGAACATCAGGATGCAGCTGGATTTGAGCTTTGACTCCTTCAAAGAGTTTGTTTTTGTCAAACACCACATGTAGGTGTTGTTAATCTGCTGCACTGATGCTGAAGTTTATTGTGGAGTTTATTGTAGAATTTATTGAGTTTGGGAGTTCATGTTTTTCTTTGTTTCTCCCTGTTGATGTTCATGTGTGACCTTAATATTACACACATTTAGCATGTCTTGTGAACAGTTGGTTGTTGAATATATTTCTTTAAACGGTATCTTTTGTCAAGTTTTCATTACACAATAGTCACTTTTGCACCTTGAATCTTGCACCTGATTAGGTATGAAAATACTAAAACTAATACTGAAACTAACTGAAACTAACTAAAACTAAGCATGAAACCAAAAATAAAAACTAATAAAAACGAGAAAAACCACTCTGAAAACTAATTAAAACTAACTGAATTAGAGAAAAAAAAGTAAAAACTAACTAAAACTAAACTATAATGTAAAATCCAAAACTATTATAACCCTGACCTGAACATAACCTGCTCTCGACAGTTTCAGTTTTTATTCTCTCAGCTGCAGACTCAGCGCTGTTTAAGGGTTTCAGAGTCAAGATTAAATATTAAAAGCAGAATTCAAACATGGGCTTAGTCTATGTGCAAATTTGATATGAACTCAGCAAATACAGTGTTGCTGTCCTGTTTTAGGATCACATTTTAACACTACAATTTTATTGATCTTTAAGTCTTATACAATAATAAACTTGTTAACAGCATGAAAAAAAGAATAATGTTGTGTACAAATGTATATTTATTACTGATGCTCGTCAGGAAAAAAAATTCCAAAGTTTTGAGATACTACTGAAAAACGCCTCCCACTCTCCCGGCAGAGGCCCAAGTGACCCATTTTGAAATCATACCTGTTGATTTCTAATCTGGTCCCTAACCTGTTTGCAGGATAAGTTACCATGGCGATTTACCCCGGTAAGAAGTGAGCCACCTCAGTGCAGAAAACCCAGGGTTAAAGCTGGAGTTGCCTGGATACGCCAAAAGCCTGCGTCCTAATACAGGGCCCTGCTTCAGAGCAGAGCTTAAGGAGGTTTCAGGAAACTGAGCAATGAGCTGAACCATACTGAATACTGGATATGTAGAGATTTGGATACATGAACCTGGGAGCAGAACTAAATCTGTCCATGAGGGAGAAAACAATAAATAAAACAAAGTGTGAACTGAACTTCTAACCGTGAAATTAACCTCTCACCTGATGAAGAGATTGACCCAAAATCTTTAAAGAAGTTGTTTTTAGGTTTTAATTGTTTTTTCCAACATTTTAATTTTCATATTTCATTTGAGGACTGATAGATGGGTAATGGTATAATACTGTATTTAAAACAGACAAGCTGATTGAACTCTGCTGATGTGTAGTCGTAGCGTGTAGTAGCTAAACTTGGTGAGTGATTAACTAAACTCCATGTTGACCTATAATTATCTGCAGTATAATGAAATGACACATTTCAGTACAAACACTGAATGAAGCTGTTGTGACTGTACCTGCAGCTCCCACCGCAGAGTAAACAGTACCCTCCTCTGGTTTAAGATGCTCCACTGTTAAGATGATCAGAGGAATCCACAAAAGAAAAGATTTAATACTTTTATAAGCTGTCATACATTGTGGACCCAAATGCAGATTTAAAGGCTGCATTTAGGTCAGCAAAAAAAATTATGTTTGTTTGACAAAACAGAAAGTCCAGGCAGCAGGTGAAAACAAAGTCCTCAAAGCCAAACAGGTACAGGCAATGTTCAGGAGGCAAACAGTGAATGACAGTATGACACGATGATGTACACAGGCAAACTAAAGCTTTATATAGTCAAGAGCCTAATCAGCCGAAAACAATACCGCTGCGGCAAATATGAAACATATCAAACGTTCAGAAAGCAAGACGGGGAAGCAAAACTAAATACAACGTACACGAGTCAAGAGACCAGCAAAATTAAACAGGAAGTAAAACAAGGAACAGCAAGCAAAAGAAGATCTAACACTGCAGCAGAGACTTAGCAAGATAGGAGGAAATATGGGGGACGTAAAAGAAACTGAAACAAGGAACAGAATACAAACAAACTATACCCATGAACAGAACCCAGAAACAGGTCTGAGGATATAGATACTGTATAACAAATCTAACAAATAACTGTAAAAAAAGGACATAAAACTGCAACAAACTAAAAGTCAGACGAAAACATAAAAATAACAACTGAAAGTCCAAAAGTCTAAACCCCGGGATCATGACATATGCATTGCTAAATTGCTTCTAAACCACGTTTATTTATTTATTACATTGCATGTGTCTTGCTTATTCATTCATCTTTCCAACTCACTAAGAGAGCATGTGACATCTTGCTGTTGATCTGCTCCACGGTTACAGGACTGTAAACATATCACGTGGATTTTTTTTCCCTTCGTTTCATCTCTATCTCCTCTGTGCTTTTCAAAGCATATTCTGAACCATTTACAGCTTCATTACATACATTACTGTTCAGATTCTATACCTTCACAGTATGGCTTTGGTCCATTTTGACCCAGGCTGAGAATTTCCTTATTATAAGTGTCTACAACAAATTTTGAACTACTGATCTATTTTGAATGTATGAATAGCCTGTCTGACATAAATTAAAGATTAATAATTAATGTTTCACAGAGCAGGAAGAGTGAATGTTTTAGGTTTTACAATACTCATTTTTGGAGAAAAACATCTGTTTCACCTAAAACATGAAAACATAATATCAATAATGATTTAAATATATTTTCCTAAAAGTGAAAATTGCAAGAAAATCCTCATAACTACCATTTATAAGTATATAATGTGAGTAATTCACACTCATAGGTGTGAATGTGAGTGTGAATTGATGTCTGTCTCTCTGTGTTAGCCCTGCGACAGGCTGGCGACCTGTACAGGGTGTACCCTGCCTCTCGCTCCAGCCCCCCTGCGACCCTGAACAGGATAAGCGGAAGCGAATGGATGGATGGATGGATTTCAGTGTTAATCAACATGTAGAGCACAAAACTTGCTTATTGCAAACTACTCAAAGCAGTGGTAGGAGTGCTGCGGGATTTACACGTGTTTCCTACATTCGCTGAAATGGCAGCTCAGGTGACTTTATAAACTTCAGACTCCCCCAACCATTTTTTTAAATCTCTGTTTTAATCTCAGTTAGATATTAGTTAGTTTAATATCAGTAAGGTCAGAATAAATGGATTATACTTTGCTTATTGTTGAATTATTTTCTTGCATTGTGGATACTTGTGCGTGGAGGTGCAGAGTACCCATACTGTAGCATTTATATTACACTTCTGAACTTTTACTGACCACTCAGAGCACTTTCAACAACAAATTGCATTTTAACTATGTATTCAAAAAGCTCTTTATTCTGCACACTTACTCTCACGCGTACAAACAATTTGAAATGACCATTTTTAGAACCAATTAAAGTAACGTGTTTCTTTGGACTCTAGAAGTAAGCCGGAGTACCTGGAGAAAACCCACTGTGGGTACTCTGAATTAAAATGTTTGCATTTCTGTGTATTTTGGGACACTTTATTAAAAGTCATCAATTTTCAGGCTCAAACAATGAAATTCATGGTATTTTTAGAGCTGTTCAATATCAAAACAATTTAGATCAATTCCAGGACTATAAGATATTTTCATACCATGAACACATGGTGTTACTGTTTGTGTTGTTATAACACGAAACAATAAGATTTGTGTAGTCTTTCAGTTAGGTTTAAGATAAAATCATGTTTCTGATTTTATGTGCATGTGTCAGGCGACAGCACGGTGGCATGGTGGTTAGTGCTACTGCCTCACAGCTAGACTGACATCTAGGCCTGAGTTTGATTCCACCGTGGGCTGGGCCTCTCGCTGTGTGGAGTTTGCATGTTCTCCCCGTGTCTGCGTGGGTTTCCTCCCACAGTCCAAAGACATGCAGTTACTGGGACTGGGTTAATTGGTGATTCTAAATTGCCCATAGGTGTGAATGTGAGTGTGAATTGATGTCTGTCTCTCTGTGTTAGCCCTGCGACAGGCTGGCGACCTTGTACCCTGCCTCTCACCCTATGTCAGCTGGGATAGGCTCCAGCCCCCCCCCCGACCCTGAACAGGATAAGTGGAAGAGGATGGATGGTTGATCACAAATGATGAGCACAAAATGTTAGGAATAGTTAAGACTTAATGTAAAGTCAATATTAACAATGATAATGAAGATTTCAATACTCACCAGGATAAAGAGAGTCGTATTCGTGATCTACATTCTGGTAGATTTCATGATTTGTGGTGGAGCCCGAACTGTGAATCTCAGACTGGCTCAGCCTAAAACATGAAATAAATACAATAAATTCAAAGTAACTGATATACAGTATCAGTTAAAAGTTTGAACACACCTTCTCATTAGGTTTTTCATTATTTAAAAATAGTCTGCATTGTAGATTAATACTGAAGTCATCAGTATGAAGAAATACATATGGAATAATTTAGTATACAAAAAGTGTTAAACAAACCAGAATATGTTTTATATTTTAGTTTCTTCAAAGTAGGCTCCTCTTGTTTAGATCGCAGCTTTGCACATCTTGGCATTTTGTCAGTCAGCTTTACGAGGTAGTCACCTGGAATGGCTTTCAGTTAACAGCTCGGCCTGGTCAAGAGTTAATTTCTTCAATTTCTTGCCTTCTTAATGTGTTTGAGGCGATCAGTTGTGTTGTGAAGAAGTAGAGTTGGTATACAGTGAATAACCCTATTGGAATAATGCTCTAATCCATATTATGGCAAGAACTACTAAGTAAAAACGACAGTCCATCATTACTTTAAGAAATGAAGGTCAGTCAATCCAAAACATTTCAAGAACTTTGAAAGTGTCCTTAAGTGCAGTCACAAAGAGCATCAAACGTTATGATGAAACTGGCTCTCATCAGGACCGCCCCAAGAACGGAAGACCAAGAGTTTCCTCTGTTGCACAAGATCAGTCCGTCAGAGTTACAAGCCTCCAGTTAACAGCACCCCAGATAAGAGTTCAACTACAGTAAATGCTTCACAGAGTTCAAGCAGCTCACACATCTCAACATCAACTGTTAAGAGTGTGTGAATCTGGACTTTATGGTCAAATTGCTGCAAAGAAGTCACTTCTAAGGAAGAAAAGCAACAGGAAGAGAATGGCCTGGGCCAAGGAACACAAGGAATGGACATTAGACCAGTGGAAATCTGTCCTTTGGTCTGATGAGTCCAAATTTGAGATTTTTGGTTCCAAACTCCATGTCTTTGTAAGACGCAGAAAAGGTGAGCAGATGGTTCCTACATGTGTGGTTCCCACTGTGAAGTATGGAGGAGGAAGTGTGATGGTACGGGGGTGCTTTGCTGGCGACACTGTTGGCAATTTATTCAAAATCCAAGGCACACTTAACCAGCATGGCTACTGTACCTCACCATTGTGCAGCGACCATGCTATCCCATCTGGTTTGTGCTTAGTGGGACCATCATTTGTTTTTCAACAGGGCAATGACCCCAAACACACCCCCAGGCTATGTAAGGGTTATTTGACCAAGAAAGAGGGTGACTGAGTGTTGTGTCAGATGACCTGGCCTCCACAATCACCTGATCTAAACCCAATTGAGATGGTTTGGAATGAGCTGGACTGCAGAATGAAGGCAAAGCAGCCAACAAGTGCTCAACACCTCTGGGAACTCCTTCAAGACTGCTGGAAAACCATTTCAAGTGATTACCTCATGAAACTGAAAGAGAGAATGCCAAGAGTGTGCTAAAGCTTTAATCAGAGCAAAATGTGCTGACTTTGAAGAATCCAAAATATAAAACATATTTTGTTTTCTTTTAACCCTTTTTTTAGTTTACTACATGATTCTTTAAGTGTTCCTTCACAGTCTGGGTGACTTCAGTATTAATTTTACAATGTAGGGAAAAAAGGGGAAAAAAAAAAAAAATTGAGAAAGTGTCTAAACTATTGCCTGGTACTGTGTGGTTAAAATAATAATACAAAGTATTTTACCAACCTGGTGAAGCATGAATCTGTGAAAGAGACATATGTTATTACATCATTTTGTGATGGATAAACTGCTCCATGAGATCAGAATGCATGTATATGTTTGAATAATTAAAGTGTATGTAGTAAATAAACTGTCTAATACAGCATCAAAAGAAGAGGCTCTCACACTTCGACTGTCTGCGGATAAACAACAAGAGCAGGAGAATAATGAGGAGAGAGACTCCACAAACCAGTCCAACAATCAGCCACACAGAAGAAGATGAAGAGCTTCCAGCTCCTGAAACAGAGACTGTAACAACAAACAATAATTAAGTATTAATAAACTATAATTATATTGGATATTTCATTAAATAATTTTCTCACAAAATAGAGCCAGGTGACCTCAAGCCATAACAGACAATCTAATGTTTCTTCTCAAGCATGAACATCATTTCCAAATATTCATCAAATCTTTGATCCTGCTCACCTTTAACTAACATCCAGCTCTGTGGTGACTCTCTTCCTGAGTATTCACACTTGTAGAAACCTTCATCAGACTTTGACACTGCAGAGATCTTCAGCTCCTCTCGGGTATCATTTTGAATAAGTTTGTCATTGTGGTAGAAAAACACATTGGAAAGTATTTTTTGTGTCCTCAAACTGCAGCTCAGATTAACAGAAGCTCCTTCAGTCACAGGATGAACAGGACTCACCAGGATAGGAGCATCAGGATCATCTGTGACACAATCAAACACAATTGTTTCAGTCAGATCAGCTGGTGCAGACTTTTAGAAAAAGCTGACATATAATAACAAACCAAATAATTTCTACAGTACTTGTTTTGCTCTGTGACATGAAAACTTCTCCTCTTAAGGTCTGGGTTATTGTTGCTGCAACAGGAATGAAGCACAACAAATGCTCCATTCATTAAGTCACAGTAGTGCTATACAGCCTCCTCAGTAAATGTACTGCATTCAGCAACCTGCAACAATTGGCCCCACTTGCTTTTTAATAACAGACCCAGTGCAAGGAGCTCTAGAGTGGAAGAGGTTAAGTTCAGATCATAAAAAGTTTCCATAAACCAAACATTCATCACAATAAGGAAAAATCTGTGACTGAGTTCTCTTTGGAAACTGTGATGGTGGAAGTTTTCATTGGAACTGTAATGATGATGATGATGATGATATTTAGTTGCAGCCACAGATGAGAATTAAGGTACTGCTTGTTAGCTTCAGAGAGAATGAGGACATACAGTACAGTGGGGAAAACTTTTTTGCAAGTTTTCCCACCTGCAAAGAATGGAAAAGTCTGTAATTTTTATAATAGGTACACTTCAACTGTGAAAAACAGAATCTAAAAAGAAAATCCAGAAAAATCACACTGTATGATTTTTTTTTTTTTTTTTGCATTTTTGGCCACAGCGGCTTTTATGGGCAGTGGAGAGAGACAGGAAATGGGGGAAAGACACAGGGGAAGACACGCGGGCAAATTGGCGACGGGCCGGGGCTCGACCCCGCGCTGCCCACACCGCAACATATGTATGTGGTCACTGGCTTCACCACTAAGCCACCCAGGCGCCCCACATTGTATGATTTTTAAATAATTAATTTGCAGATGTTGGCCATTATGAGACCAACAACCAAGAATATTTTGCTGCTTTGGTCAGATGCCTAAAATTGTCTGAAATTCTCATTTTTGTCTGTTTTGCCACATAGAATTACTTCACATACAGCAAAGCTTGGACTAATGCTCATGTGATGTCTCAATCCTTCAAATACAAGAAGAAAATGTATAACAACATACCCTGTACAGTGATGTTGACTGCACTGCTGAACTCTCCTGATCCAGACTCACACCAGTACACTGCAGTACCTGACTGTGATGTGTTGATGTAACATGTGGATCCAGTCATTGTCCTACAGTCAGAGTTCAGTTGGTCGTCCTCAGTGAACTTCTTCACTCTCCACTCAGCAGAGTTTCCCTCACAGGTCAGTGAGACAGAGTCAGAGGTGAAGTGTTGCACTCTGTCAGGACTCACTGTGAGAGACGCTGCTGAATGAACATCTGGAAACATGCAGGGAGGAGACAAAGCTCAGAGATGTTAGGATTAAAATATCACAGTGAAAATGTTCTGTGTTTTTTTTTATGAAGAATAAAAAGAGCTCAGGACAAGATTCAACCTTGTGTAACTTCATTGCTCATCCAAAACAGGACTGAAATTCTATCACCCCATTTTACTTCCGGCTGGCTTAGCAGTAAGCCATGACTTTCACAAATTTTGGCTCTCCTCTTTGACTCAGCCAATAACTTTCTGCTATTTACACCATCAAAAGCTTTGGAGGAATAAAAAAAACAGAAAAAAAAAAACAGTTTTTCCCTCTATATTTGTTTACACTTTCCTTCAATAGACAAATCAGTGACATGTTTAGAGATGGTTATCATTGGAGTTAATAAACATATTGATAGAAACATACATCTTCTGATGCACTCGGACACGTCTTCAGTAAAGTACCTGGAGTCATGAGAGTGATCAGTTCCTGGCCTGTGTCCAGGTAACATTAGACCACCTTCATCCCTCGTGATTTACGGCCACTTGAGGCCCTTTCTGCTGTTTCTGAAAGTCTGCTGATGGCTTTTTGTTTTGTTTTGTTTCGTTTTGTTTTGTTTCCATGCTCCTGTGATGCCCAGGAGATCGTAGGCCTTGCATAGTGATCTTCCTGCAAAACCCCTGTTCCCTGGTTCAATGGGCATGCAGTCTGTGTGCCAACCACTATTCGTGGCAGTCTTCCACCAGCTCTGTGTTCTTCTGTGCCTTCCTCCCGATCGCCTTCTACAACTCAAAGAAAGGAGCCACCTTTTTAGATGTTTCAGAGAATAGTACTATGTCTGGCATGAGGCTGGTCTCTGCAATGATCTTTGGGAATTTAAATTGTTTACCCGGGTCCATTCTCATCTGCCAGCCACATGCTGTTCCTGGGAGGCCTTTCTGAGTTTTGGCTTGGGTCCTGGGATGTAATTCAACATTTTGATGGTTGAAGATATTTGCTCTGGTTGATGGTCTCAGTAATCACCCTCAGCACCTGGTCACGGTTTTGTCAGTATCTGCCAACCATCCTTTCAGTTTTTAGTTTGCTGCTCTTGTGGAGGTTGTGTTCTTTAGGGTGCAGTCAAAGATGTTCCCAAGCCTTTTCACGGGTTTCTCTTATACTGATGGAGTTTGAGTTCCTCCCAGTGTAAAGCAAAACTGGTCTGTTACCTTCCTTCTTCTCCCAACTAGAGATGTTGATTGACCTGACTTGAATTGCATCCTGGTCCAGGTGATTAGGCTCTTCAAGCCTTGGAGGATCCATTGGATTGCTGGAACTGATAAAATTCTTATTATCAAGTCAGTCATGTAAGCTATGATAGGTGGTTGCAAAACTCCAGACTTGTTCCTGGGGCCTCTGCACTCTGTTTCAGCTGACTTGACCAGCATATTCATGGCTAGAGAAAGGAGTGTCACAGTAATTGTGCATCCAGCAATGATCCCTTTCATGAGCCAATGCTGGTCAGACGTCACTGTCCCAAGAGGTGACACCGCCATCAGCTTGTGTGGTATGGAACTGTATGCAATGACTGGGTCAAACCATAACACAGTTAAGTCTCCTTTCCCTTCTTGAGCCTTGTTATTCAGTTGTGTCACCATTCCACTTTGTACCAGGTAGCCAGAGACCCCTGGGATCCCTCCCTTCTGTACGGAGGGGTTGATGTAGCCATTCTTGAGCAGGTTTTCAGTCAAACAGCATGAGGCAATACTGAAGAATATCTTTGCCGTCACTGAGCAGCGAGATGGTTCTAAATTGTTCAATGCCAGTTGACCTTTCTTTGTTTGGGACCCACACTCCTTCTGCAAATCTCCACTCTTGGGCAACCTTTCCTCTCCTCCAGATCACCTTCAGGATTTTCTACAGCTGGTGTGCAAGCTTGGGACACCTCTTGTATACTAGGTAAGGCACACCCTTTGGCCCTGACATTGAGCTGGTTCTTGCAACCTTGATTACTACTAAGATGTCCTTCCAACTGGGTTCCTTGACGTTAAAGTCAGGGGTGGGTTCTGGGCTGTTGATTAGGCCTCTGCATCTTCCTAGATCTTCCTCCTGTGTTGCATCACTGTAGGTGAGATGGAGATGATTGTCCACCTCCTCTTTGGAACAGGTAAGGTAGCTTTGTAGCTCTGATAGCCCAGGCTTCTTGTCTTCAATCGCATTCTTGAACCATTTCCTCAAGAGTCGCAGTTCTTGTCTTAGTTATGTGTTCTTGTTCGCCCTGTGGTTCTTGTAGTACTGGCTTAAAGTGTCCCTTCTCTTTCATAACAAACCTTTCCATGGTGATGCTGACCACCATAGTGGTCATAGACACCGGGTCCTGCTCCTCCTGTGTCTCTACAGTACAAGGTTGTCCCTTGTGAGTTGCTCTTGTTGCACCTTCACTAGACATTTCATCTTGGCCTGGTGGATCTTCTGGCCTTGTGAGGTTTTGCAGATCCTTACACATATACAAGATGAATTTGTTCTCATTTGTCCACTTGCATGGTTCATTTCATGACTTTGTGATTGTGTGTCTCAGAAAAGGTCGGCAATCAACATATTTAATCTAATCAACAGAATTCTTTCTAAAACTTTTCATATTATATTGGTTACGATTATTGTTATATAAGACTGCCTACTTTACCAGCTTTAACCTTGATCACCACTAATAGAACAGACAACAGTGAGTCTGGCAACAAGCCATGAATCATATAGATAGTAAAATATATGGAAAACAAAGAAGCTAGCCTTTAAGGTCCATCTATCCAGCAGTCTAAGCAGAGATACCCAGATCTCCCTGTACTCAACCACTTCACCCAGCTCTTCCAGGAAGACACCAAATCATTTCCAAGCCAGGGGAAAGATGTAATTTCTCCAGTGTGTCATGGGTCTGCCCCAGGGTCTCCTCTCAAGCCGCTTTTCCACCAGTGGGGTTCTGGTGCCAGTGCCAGTTTTTGAACCGTTCAGCGGTTTTTCCGCCACGAACGCGGGCTAGCTAGCTGATCTGGAACCAAGAACGCATGACGAAAGTGGCAGAAGGGTGTGACTCTGCCATCTCAACATAAACTTTTCTACCATATTACATGTGTATTACATGAGAAAAACGAAGCGATTTTCACAGCTGTGAACTAGGTTGGGTCTTAAGGCTGATCTTGCTGCTCTGTATCAGCACATATCACAGATAAAAGGACACAAAGTGCGTACTTGTCATCTTGCTCATATTTTCTGTCTGTGTTTACCTCTGTGCTGCACACAGATGCTGCAGTAGTTTGCTTTGGACCGTAAAACGTATTTGTAGCACAAGAAAGGGGAGCGTGTTTTGATTGCGGCTTTTGATTGCGAGCGGCTTTTTCTTGGAAGTCGCAACAACAGGGTGGGAGGGAGGGAACAGACACCCCACACAGTAGAGGGAGAGGCTCCTGCAACGCTCGCTTGGAAACCGGAAAGAGCTAGAAGAAGTTGCGCTTTACATAGAGGCTGCACGCCGGAACGGTGAGGAAAATAAATGACAGAAAATGTAAAGCACAAAAAGTGTGTGCAGTTTGTCACACAGTGTGTCTGCTAGCTAAAAGAACAGCTGCTGTATTTTAAGGGAGAATGAGCGATAACTTCACTCAGATGGAGAAAGAGGCAGAAACGTGGTCCAAGGAGCTACTTTTACTTTCTTACTTTGAGTAGATTTCAGAACCTGTACTTTTTTACTTTTACTTAAGTACAGAAGTTGAACCAGTACTTCAACTTTTACCAGAGTAGTTTTTAACACAAGTACTTGTACTTCTACTTAAGTACAGAACGTCAGTACTTTGGCCACCTCTGCTTATATGTAAAGGAGCTGTTTGCAAGCATGGTGGAAACGCGGGCCTGTTCCTAAGCTTTCGCCGGTTCTTTTGGGAACAGCACCGGCACCGGAACCCCGGCGGTGGAAACATGTGGGACATGCCTGGAACACCTCACTTAGGAGGTGGCTGGGAGAAATCCTTGTAAGATGCTCAAACTACCTCAACTGGCTGTTTTCAGTGTAGAGGAACAGCGGCTCTGCTTTGAGCCCCTCCCAAATGGCTGACCTCCTCACCTTATCTCTAAAGGACAGCCCAGCCTCCCTTCACAGGAAGCTCATTTCCACCGCTTGTGTCTGAGAACTCTGTGCTCAATAGGACTCCATCAGCTCCAGTGTCCACCATCTGGGTCCAGGATTAGTGCCACAACAAGCACTAAGGGACCCCATGATGGCCACGTATTATAAACTGCCCTTCAGTGTGAAACTTTGCAGCATCATTACCAAACTAAATATTTTTGAAGCATAGTTTAAATGAAAACAAACAGCAGCTGTTATTTGTGTAAGAAGAAGACATCTTCTTTTAGCAGCCATCTGTGATCAGTGTTTTTTTTTTGTATTTGTAAGCGCTGTTAACCTGCCTGCTGACATCCTTGATTCTTTATTAACTACATTTTACTTTTTTTTTTTTTATCTGTACACCTACCTGAGCCCTAAGGAAAGAGTTTTAGTACAGACAGTAACATAAATTTAAATAGCCAAAGTAAAAGTATTCAAAGACGAAATATTTCAAGTCTCATATTTGTCTTTTATTTTTCATATTATCACATTAAATAAATATTGAAAAGTAAGAAAAGGAAACAAGGAAATTCAGTTTGGTTTGATCACAGAGAGAAAGGAAAATATTCAATTCAGTTCTTCTTTTGGGAGCTTTAATGTTCACAGACATTAATGATCATCATGGAAATGAGATTTTAATGGTCTAAATTTTGGTGAAACATTGGTGAATAAAAATGATGACATAACATCAGCTTATTGAAAGGACAGAGAGAAACAAACTGACCTGCAGACCAGACAAACTTTGGTTCACTGTGATCAGTGTGATACTCTGGGTCTCCTCTTCCAGCTCTACATACATATCCTGCTGTGTGTGTCTGTCCATCAATGATGTAGGAGTCCTGTGCAGTCCCACTGCCATCAGGTAGCAGTTCATAACTGTAGGATTTCTCTGATAGATCAGGAACAGCTTTATACCAGTAGAAGCTCCATCCTGCAGACGGATGTTCAACCTCACAGTTCAGAGTTACTGAGGCTCTAGGACTCAGCCATGATGGAGACACAGTGAGGACAGGACGGGGTTCATCTGTTCAATAAAGATTTTCTCTGAGTGAACATGTAGTACAGTCTCTGAACAGTGAGATCAGTTTATAAAAAATATCAACTGCAAATCCAAATATTGTCAGGGTCTTGGGCCAATTGTCCAGTGTTTTGAGTTTTGTGGACTTTGAGGTTTTGCTTATTTAAATGTTCTATGAGATTCTTGGTTTACCTTGTGTTTCTGTTGTTCCTTGTTTATTTTTCCTTCTACAGTATGTTCAATCTTGTTACCTGTTCCAAGTCTTTAGTGCTTCCCTCTGTATTCCCTCATGTTTCTGGTTCCCCTGTCTTGTGTCAAGTTTCCTGTTTCCACAATCAGTTATTTCCTGTATTACTTTGGTGGGCTCTTGTGTTTTTTAAATGTAGTTCTACTTCTCTTGTGTCGGTCCCTGTAATTAGTGTCAGCTATGCGCCCACTCGTTTCCTCTTCCCTCATTTCCTGGTGTGTATTTATTGTCTGTATCTTCATTTGTCCTTTGCCAAGTCACCCCACTTAGTAGTGTGTTTCCATTCCATGTTTACCAGCTGTTCCCATTTCTTCACATTGTTTGCTGCTCTAAAGCGTTTTCCTGATTATGTATTCTGTGATTGAGCCAAGCATTAAAGCTGCCTCTTTTAGAGTTTAGTCTGTGTGCTGAGTCTTGGGTCCACATCCTGCCTGCCACACCGCCGTATCCTGACAAATATTCACTGCAAACTGAAACTAAGACTGTCTAAATATGATCTCAGTCTGTACAAACAAAAACACATTTTACAAAGTGTTCAATCAGATTAAATGAAATATGACTTACTGTCAGAAACAGTCAGTGTGACTGAATCACTCCACTCTGTTGTTTTATGCTGTGAACTTTTTATTCGGCCCTTACAGCGATAATTTCCACTGTTGGATGATGAAGCAGATCTAATCCTGTATTCATTTTGATTTGGAGGTTTTGTGTAGCTGTTTGTTTCCCATTCATAATCCCACTCAGTGTCTCCTCCATGGATCTCACATCTGACAGTGATCACTTCTTTGAATTCCAGTTTGGATCTTTTATATTTACTTTGCTGTATTTAAAAGGCATTTCTCAAATGCTATGATTAATTTGAACTGTGACTGAGTTTTGTCACAGTGAGGGGCTGTGTGCGGAGGGAGAGGACCCAAGTGCAGGACATACTCAGACGTAAACTAAAACTTGTTTTATTGCAGGGACTCGAAAAATACAAAATACAAAAACCCGAAATCTCAACCAGGGCAAGAAACAAACTAGAAGCCTGGGAGAAAACAAAAACAAAACTCTAAGCGAAAACACACAGCTAAAGGGAAAACTCGGAGAAACAATGACGACGACATGACAATGAACAAAGGAAGACTCAGGGCTTAAATACACACAAGGGGATTAGGGCAAGTGGAAACAACAGGGGACGACAGGTGAACCAAATGGACCTAATGACAAAGGGGAAGCAAAACTAAACACAAAGCACAGGGAACACGAGACTGTCAAAATAAAACAGGAACTGACTAAACATAACAGACGCAGACCTAACACTGAAAACTTGACAAGGAGAACATGCACAAAAAAACAACAAGGGAAACCAAACATACTCAAACAACAATATAACTATAAGAAACACTAAGGAACATAACCTAAAAAGTATAACAAAGAAGGCTACACAAAAGAAACTCAAAATGCTGGGCCACCGGCCCAGGACCATGACAAGTTTATTTATCAGTTGTAAGAAGAAAACTCTAGAAAGAAGTAAATACTTTTAAATCCTAATGTGAAAATATTTGTGGAAGTGAATGTTTCTGAATTTGCCAACTTGTAAAAACAAAACAAAAAAACAAAAACAAGAACAACAAATACTCTGACACTAATGAGCTCCAATATTAATTAATTTGGTTCAATTCATTTTTGTGATGCACATCAACATCGACATTAAAATCCTACAGTGGAATGTGTTTGATTTTTAGCTCATTAATCTGAATGGATAACATACCAGCACAGACAGCGTCCAATAGTCTGCAGTTCAGAGTTCATTAAGGGACAATTCACAAATATCGACATTTTCCAGAGCGTACAAAGCGTACTCTTTTTCAGAGCTTTCCACACCTGCTGCGCCGCACTCACAGCTTGTTCCTGTCTAATATCATCAGTAGAGTCATTTTGTGAATCGATGATGGACTATTTTAGAGAATTCAATGAGGCCTTTGAACTGATCTGCCAGACCGGAGGCCGTATCGCTGCAGACCACAGAATTGTGCAGTGGTGTGGATGCGTACGGTGGGTGTTACCCCCTCCTCCCTGTCGTACGCTTTGTACACTCTCGAAAATGTCGATATTTTTGAAGCATCCCTAAGTGAAAAAGATGCAGTGTGTGTTGCTCATGAGACCAGACTCTTTAACTAAAACCTGAAACCTCTAAAGATTCATTTAAAAAATAAATAACGTGCAAAAAAAACAACTGAAGTAACTGCATTATATTTTGGTGCAACAGGTAGTACTACACGTGCAATAAAATAATAAAAATACAGAAGAGCAGTCAGTGGATTGAACTTTTTTCTTAGTGGATGTGGTGGAGCAGCTGAAACAGGTTCAGTATTTGTTCTGCTCTTCATGTATCAGAGCTGTACAGCAGAGAAGTTACTCTGATATGTTTCACTCTCTTCACTGTGAATGAAAAGCTGCTTTTCAGGTTTTTTGTTGTCAGATTGAAAATAAAATGGAGGAAAGATCTCCAACTTACATGATACACTCAGTGTGATGATCTCACTCCACTCTGTCCAGGATTTGCCTCCTTTGCCTCGGCATCTGTATCCTCCACTGTCAGATTCAGTAGCTTTGATGATTCTGTATTCACTGGATGTTGGAGCTTTGTTTAACTTGGCTGGTCTCCATTCATACTTCCACTGAGTTTCTCCACCTCCCTGAATCTCACATCTGATAGTAACTGTCTCTCCTCTGTATATCTGAGTCCAGGATGGCTGCAGGATCACAGTGGGCTTAATGGGAACTGTTCACATAAAAATGATCCAGTTAGGAGAAGAGAAGCGTAAAAAATTCTGTTGTTTATAACATGAGAGAAGAGTGACTGAAAAACTGAGAGTTGTTTGTAAAGTATTCAGTTGATTTTCTTTCATGATGCTCTAAAGGTCTGGTGAAAGGTCTGGACTGCAGGCAGGCCAACTATGAAGCTACTATGAAGCCAAGCTGCTGTAATAGGTGCAGTATGCTGTTTATCATTGTTTGGTGAAATATGCAAGGACTTGTTAATCTATGTTAATCTAAAACCTGTATAACTCAGCATTGCTGGTTCCTTTCTGGATGTGCAAGCTGCCAACGCCATAGGCACTAATGCACCCCCATACCATCAGAGATTCAGGCTTTTGAACTGAGTCCATCCATCCACTCACTTCTGCTTATCCTGTACAGGGTCGCGGGGGTGCTGGAGCCTATCCCAGCTGACATAGGGCGGGAGGTGGGGTACACCCTGTGCAGAGCCAACACAGAGACAGACAACCATTCACACTCACATTCACACCTATGAGCAATTTAGAGCCTCCAATTAACCTAACCCCAGTGACTTCATGTCTTTGGACTGTGGGAGGAAACCGGAGTACCTGGAGGAAACCCACACAGACACAGGGAGAACATGCAAACTCCACACAGAGAGAGGCCTGGGCCAAGGTGGAATTGAACCCAGACCTTCTAGTTATTGTAGCTGTGAGGCAGTAGTGCTAACCACCACGCCACCGTGCTGGAAAACATGGTATCCATGTTTTCAAAAAATAATTTAAAATTTTGATTAATCTGATCACTGAACAGTTTTCAGCTTTGCCTCAGTCCATTATAAATGTGCTTTGACTCAGAAAAGACAGCAGTGTTTCTGTATCATGCTCACCTTTGGCTGGGAGCAGATGACGCCAACACTGGTGCACTCAAAATAGGGTAGTGATAGTATCAGTGAGCTAGCAGTGTTTAGCAAACATGAACAAATTGTTGTCAGCTTTTTGACTGTCAAAGGTCAAAATGCCTTCTAGTGAAAAACAGCTGCATAAAAGGTAAGAAATCAATGCTTTCTTGTTGATCTGTTGGGCAGCTGATGCCTTCAGCCTCCAGCTTCCGGTTAACAAGGAAATGACGTACCAACACAGAGCTTCCTCTTTCACAAGGCAAACTCGAACTTTTGAGTTAAGCTAAATTTGCTGTTCTTTATCCATTTCTGGTTACCATCCACAACTAATCTTGCATCACTTCCTGATATCCCAAACCACAAGGGCGGGCCAAAAGGTCATAGACCGTGCATGCATTAATCACACATTTAAAAAAAATATAGGCATTAAAAGGTACTTGCATTAAAGCGTTATTATCACGTTAACTTTGACAGCCCTACTTTAAACATTTGATATGAAGTTATGCTTGAGTTTATTAAGGAAGGTCTGTATTCACTCCTCTATGGAGTGATTTGGCTGCAAGTTTATTCTTCACATCACTTCCATTTTCACATGGTGTCAACCACTTTACCCATCTTACCACCTTACCAAAGTCAGTCAGTCCAAGCCTCCATCTTTATCAACAGCATCTAGACTCCGGGGGGTCCTGCCCCGATTCCTATCACTGCTGTTATTCCATTCTGCCATGATGGGCCATTGGAGTCTAATCACCAAATAGCTTAGTTGAATTTTTTATATATATAAATCATCTTAACACGTTAAAATTTACCCCAAAAAAGCACCTGTTTAAGTTTTAACTGCTGAATGATCAGGAAACAGATGAAACATCCAGCATATCAGTGCTTGTTTCTGTTACCCTGCATCAAAAAAATTAAACTGGTGCAATTTTGCTGCTGAAACTATGATATATCCCATATTAATGATGCCTAATGTTGGTCATTCAAACTACACAGGCTTGAAAGTGTGTGGAAAGTAAATGTAAATAAAATTCTAGATATTCACACATGGTTTGAATAATAAATAGTAAATTAATACAGTTGCTTCATCCCAAAGGCTCTACATATGCTGTTTTTTTTTTCCCTTTGTAGATCTCCTGTGATCTGTATTACTCCTGTAATACCAATTACTGTTAACATTTCATGTATTTTAAAATATTTCTCAGATTTTAATCATCTGTTTTATAAATAAATGGCTGATTAAATGTGAAGTTTTACTTGTACTTCTGAACATTTAAAGGAAGGTAGGTCATTATGCAAAACTGCTGTGGGCAGACTCGGGATTTAAACGTCTCCTTTATTGGACACATTTATTTTGACGTCTGTTCAAAGTGAAATTCATTTAATTGATTAAAATCAATCAGTTATTGGAAAACTGTAACACTCATAGGGGAAAGCAGAGTAGCAGTTATGTTCTGATTTTGGTTTTGTTCCAAACCGAGTTCCCGAGAACATAACAGAACTGGAAACATAACCGAAACTGTGCTTAAAATATGCTGTAAATAAGAGAATCAGTGAAAATGTGGCATTTCCAGCCGATTTTAAACTTGGGTAAAAAAGACACTTTGGTGCTACAGAAAGTAGCACCAAAGTTCAGCGAAACTCAAAAAGCCATTAATCTCACCTCGCAAAGCACCCCTCTGGGCTCTGTTCAATAAAACGAGTTCAGTGTCTCTGCAGTAACTTTGCATTTTCTGGCTTCACTCATCCTAACATCAGCAATCACAATACGCAGTCACACAAAACTGTTCCTAACCTCACAAAATTTAATCCAGGGTGTCCTGATCTGTTTACCAGCGTGCGCACATGAAAGAGGTGGTGCTGGCAGCATCTGACCAATCACAAACACGGACAGATGTACCGGCTAATTTTTACGAAGGAGGATAGAAACATGAAGAGGCTAAACAAACAATAAAGACTGACAGTAACACAGCTGCTGCAAACACAGCTGTGGTGTGTGTGTGAGTGTGTGTGAGAGGAAACTGAGTGCACAGCAATTTAGTATTAAAAGAACTGCATATATGTTTGGGCACTTTAAGCGCTTTTGGTCACTATTAATAAAGTTGAGCCTGTTTGAAGTCAGGAAAGAGTAGACAAATGCCAAAATGCCGAGTGTGTAAAGTGAACAGACTGATGCAGTATCAGCTGTCATTCAGACACAGGAGAATCTGATGGGTTTTAAGCAAGTATTACATTAAAAACATGTTTAAAAGACAGTTTTAGTTTTCATTCTTGCAGCTGCAGCCTTGGTGCTGTTTAACTGTTTGAGAGCAAGAAGAAATCTAAAAACAGAATTTAAACATAAGCTGTCCACAAGTACAAATAGGTGCTCTGTTTTTGGGTCATATATTAATGCTAACAGAACAATAAAACTTGTAAAACTGTTGGCATTAAACAGGGAAACATTAAAAAATAAAACTGTATCTAAAAATCTGTATTTATTACTGATACTTCAGACGCTATTAAAAGCTTTAGTCCCTCCTACTGTCCATGCACAGAGGTCCGAGAGATCTTCCAAGAATGGTGATATTATTTTCTGGACAAATGATTGGTCTGTAGGCTGTGATTTCATACCTGCTGACCTCTAATCTGAAACATAACCTGCTCAGGAGCAGATTAGGTTAGCTGCAAGTGACCATGGTGATGTACCTCAGCCAGAAGGGAACCACCTTTGTAGTACCCTGAAGTCACCTGGATAAGACGAAATCCTGCTTCGTACTGCAGGCCTCTGGGCCCTATTGCAGCCCCCTTGGGGCCCATGTGGGGGCACTGTGGGGAGACCCAAGACCACATGGTCCCACAGCCCTCTGTGGGCACAGCCACCTGGGGCCTGCTTGGACTAAGTGTGGGTTTGCGCTGTCCACACAGCACCACAGTTCACCCACAGCTGCCCACAGTGTGCCAGTAGAGGCATGTTTGAGGGATTCAGGAAGCAGGTTTAGCTAAAATTCGGAGTTTGTTAATCCTGAGATGAGGGAAACTGGAGTTTCTGTTTTAGAAAGAGTGTTAATTAAAACTCTGAGTCAGTTACCATGGTAACAGACTGTAAACTCAACCTACTCGCTGCGAAGTTTTGTTCAGCAAACTCTGAGCTTCTCTCTGACTCCTCTCCTCCTGTACCTGAAACAACTGTCTGACACTTGGTTTCATTTCCTCATTCATAAAATCGCTGTCAGAGAAAATTCTGCAGGTGTTTTTACAAATCCTGAAATCCTAGTTAAACATTATTTCTTCATTTTTTTCATTATCATTCAGTGATCACTGTGAGATCAGACACAGTGATCACAGATTTTTTATCAGATTTATTATCAGCTCAAAATAAAATCTGTAGTCTCCATCTTTATGACTCTGTGCACTTATCAGCCGTCAGACTGTCAGACAGTTTCTGAACACTGCAAACATTTACTTTGCATTCCTGTGGAAATAACTGTTGAAATTAAACTTATCTGAATAAAACTTTAGACACACTGATCACATTTGCTGTGCTGTAAACAGTCACAGTGATGAAGAAATCTGTGTCACAGTTGGAGTTTGAAGAATATTTGAGTGAAGATGAGGCTGAAATGATACAAAGCTTAACTAACCAAAAAATATTTTTAAAAAGATTTTTTAAATGGAGCTTCAGACAGTGTGATAAAAGTCTGTTAAACAACCTACAGTATATAAACTGGAAGAAAACTATTTCTTACCTTTAGCATTTCCATAGATGACTGTACTGAGCACTAAAATAATGAACGAAGTATAATCAGTAAAACCTCATCAGACATTAAACAACTGACAAAATCCATATAAATGATACATATTCAGATGAACAGTAATCACCAAACTTCTGTGCTCCTATTTATCAAACAGGCTCTAAAATAACAACTAAAACAACTGTAACACAGTGTGTAACTGTAAGTGATGCAGAAAGCAGCAGTGTATGAAATATTTTGCATAAACAATCACAAAAATCACAAGTATGCTTTGTTCAAGCTCTCAGGTAAACAGGTTAAAGCAGTGATACACTGTAATTCTCACAGATGAGAAACATTTTCATTAATCGGTGCCATTCAAACAATGTCAGAAGTGAACTTACAGAAAAACCCCATCATGCAGAGCAAAGAGTGCCCCATGGTCACATCCAGCCCTGCTGCACTCAGACCCACAACTGATCTCAGAGAGTTTAACTTTGAACAATAAGAAATGCAGAAAAAAAGAGAATCTGTGTTTGTACAGAAAATAGTTTTTTTTTTTCTAACTTCTTCTTTTGTTTGGCCTTTTTGTGCTCTCTTCCCTTTTACACCAGCCTCAAACAGCTCCTGTTAATTGGCTTGTTCTTACAAGTACTTTTCTCACAGCACTCAATACAGCATGTCTCATTCACACTTTCTACAGTGCTTTCTGTCTAACTTTCACACATAATCACACTCCAAAGAATGAATCAGTAGGAACTTGTGGTTCAGTATCTTGCCCAAAGATACTTTGGCATCCATACTGGAGCAGCCAGGGATCGAACCACCACCAACCTTCAGGCTCTACCACCTGAGCCACAGCCACAGCCACCCCACAGTAATGTTGACCACAGCATTGGGTGACAGGTTTACAGTGTCCACTTCAAACACAGAAGAGTGTTGTGTTGTGTTGTTATCTGTCTCTATGACAAGGGCATTCTGTTGCTTCAAGTCAGACAGATTTTGCCAGGTCATAATTTTCACCATTTTCTTCTTTAAAAACTCTATTCTCTAAACTCTGTTTTTGCAGCATCCTGTGGATCATTATCATGCTGCAATATTCCTCTTCTAGCAGGTCTCTGCAGACTGAGAGTCACTGGGAGTCATCTTATCAGCCAGTGTTTTGGTATATCCACAGGCATTCATGGTGCCATCTATAAATATAATCTCCCCAACATGTATTGTACTCAGCCCCTTGTCATCACTCTCCTACCTCCAGGACTCTGCACTCACAGTGATGCTCCTGTTCTGGACCCCATCTGAACACATTTATTTTGTTCTCATTGACCAAAGTGTGCTCCCAGCATTCATTGAGCTTCTGATCATCTTCTTTAGCAAAGTTTAGTCCTGCAGTTGTTTTATTTTTGTACCTGTTGATGTTATGCAGTGACCTTTGAACTATCTGACTGTTCAAAGAAATTTGTTTTTTTTTTTTGTTCTGAAGCACTTGTGCCTCTTTTTTGTAATGAATTTGTTTTTTCCTTTTTGAGTGTTTATCAGAGGAATTATGTTGAAATCCTTCCTTTAGGCTGCATAAAAACATCAATATTTGATTTGACTGTTGGCTCAAATGTTCTCATGCAGTACTGAAGTGAAAAGGCTCCTCTGAGCTCAGCATAGATCTATAAATGTTCTTGTGATTTGATTCTGGTTTGACGTTGAGACACAAACACAGGAAATGTTTGTTAGTTTCATTTGAACTGAAACTAAAGACCCGTACGCTTCACAAACTGAAGTAACAAAGACAACAATTAAATTCATAGTTACATTTATTATCTTCTGGTATATCAAATCAAAGAGCACCAAAGAAAATGTGACCTTTATTATAAAGCTGATAGTTTCAGAATGAAGAAGCTACTCAGATATTAATTTCTCTTTCTGGATTTCACCAAGTGAATTCAACAAGATATAATTAGATCTTTTGTGCTCTATCATGGCTGATTTACAACCTCTAGACAGTATAAAGCTTGGGTAAAAGGTAACATTTAGTGAGTAAATTTAATCAACATCATCACCTTGAATATATGCATGTCTGCTACCTCTGATGTAACTCATCAGTGACCACACACATACACTGCAGACACACTGTCTGCTCTGCACCCGTCCCACACAGCGCATTGCCACAACCCTGCAAACTAACCACATTAGCCTGGACTAAACTGTTCAGTTTTTATAACACAAAATTATTATACCTCAATTTGTTTTGCAAAACATTTCACAAAAAGATAATTCAGCAACACATGATCTAATCAATCTAATATCCAATTTAAAAAGCTGTAAAATGTATTAGGATTTTAGAAGTAAGCAAAATTACTAGTTTATCAAATATCACTTGCTGAGCAGTTACCTTTGAACAAAAAATCACTTATCTTCCTCTCCTTTCCCGTCTTTCTTACATCTTTGTCCATCTCTGAGATTATCACGTGTTAATATTTTATTTCTCTCCCTGGGAAATACAGGAACTGCACATTTAGCTACCAGGACACAATTTGTTCCAGACGCACCAAAAAAAAAAAAAAAAATCTGTTTGCTAACTTCTGTGAGCTGTTTGAAAAGATGAATTTGAAATAACCTGCCCCTTTAAAAGTTAATCTGTTTATGCTGGCTGCTGTTCTGTAGCTCTGGTAGATGCTGAAGTACCACAAACACTTGACCTCTGCTCCATGAATGCATCACAGGAATGAAAAGGAAAAAAGGATGTTGACGGTGTGAGCGGGTCATATTTTCTTATTACTTATCTCCATGCTGTCAGCTGGAAGCAATGCAAAGCTGCAGCAGAAGGAAAAGGAACTATAGGTGTTAAATTGCCCATCAGATAATTACTCATTGTTCATTACTCCAGTCCACTTTATGTCATATCACTTTGTTTGTTGTGTATTTGTCAGAGATGCAGGTAAGGCTTTGTAAGTTGTCAAACTCAATGTCAACTTCAATGCTGACAATGCTGAGTCCAATCATCTTTTTGCTTGTCTTCTTGAGCCAATCAGCCGCCGCTCGGCGTGCTTTAAATATCACTGCTTATCTGTCATTCCCACTTCCAGACTTATTCGTGCAACCCACCACCTCCCCCTAACCACCCAATAGGTCCTTCCAAGCCTCCATCTTGGTCTCCATCACCAGCAGTGTCTACACTCCAGTGGAGCCCTACCCTGATTCCATCTCTACTGGGATTCCCTTCTGCTTCAATGGGCCATCAGAGTCTAATCAGCAAACAGCTAATTGTATTTCTTATCAATAAATCATGTTCAATTTCTCCTAATGATCTCTCCTTTTTGAACTAAGACTAGATCATGCAGAAAGAACATGTTACCACTCAGGGCGAAGGAGCAATCTAGCAGAGACCAAGGTGCTGTCAGATGTGCAGAAGCAGCACTAGCCTGGCGGGATGGCTGGGAAGAGACCCAGCCAACCCGCACCTCCACCTGAAAGAGAAAAACACATACAACCAACACAGCCAGCCCGTATCCTGACATCCTCCACCACAAAACCACCAACAAACCGCCAATTTCACTCAGACTGGCACCTTCATACAAACTAAATTTAAAAGCTAGTCATTGTGGTTTCAGAGCTGAAGCATCATTTGCATCTTTTTAATGAGCGTGGCCTCTGCTGTTTTACAGCTGTGCTAATTTTTTCTGCTGTTTCTCTAAGTTCAAAGTAGAGACACTAAATATCAGCCAGGCCCAGTTTACATTATCCTCACAGGTTTAGGAACCAGTTTTGTAACACACAGTGTAACAGATAAATTAGTATCAAGAAGAGATAAATGATATCTGATGTATGCTGATGACTTAAAACAAGATCTGCCACACAGCAGACCTTTGGCTGAAACTGCAGGCTGCATTTCCTCTTCTTTAGGTGGCCCAGCAAGAAAACAGTTTTTATTTTCAGTAGATAAAAATAAACCTGTGGCAGAATCGACAGTAACCAATAACAGTCTTTCATATGACAAACAACCTGCTTTGGTGCTCAACACCTCTAAATGTTTTCAACTGAGGTTGCTGAGTTTGACTGTACACTGTGTATTCTGACACATGATGGCAGCGCTGCACAAAAAAAGTGCTGAAAAATAAAAAGGGGAGGAAGAGGAAGAGTCACTCACCCTTAGAAAACACACAGAAAAAGCTCTTCAAAATTCAACAATGACTCAATCATTCAGTTTATTTCAAGACAAGTTATTGAACTGAATTATTGTTGAGACAAAATGAGACAGAGATACAGTTTAATAACAATAAGCTGTGAAGTGCTGCACGCGTGTAAATACAGCTACAAGTCAGTTATATATAATATTAACTAAAAATCTGTCATTCAACGCGTCTTCTCTATAATATAAGAATCACAAGAATATGTGACCTCAATGCTGATTTGATTTTATTCTAACTTTGCATTTAAGTATAATGCTACTATGAACCACACAGCACAAAAGCCATGCTGGTGATTAGAAGCTTGGAAAAGAAAAAAACAAAGAGATGAAAGGAAACAGATCAGCAGTCAGACTGAGTGCAGTAAAAAGTGAGACTGTGTCAAAGTTACTAAAGTTATTTTGTTAATGTCGTTATGGACCTGAAACAAAGCACAGAACAACTACAACTTAAACACTGTCAAACTAATACATGATGCTGCTGAAGGTGTCGGAGTGCTTTTGACCGTTTACATTGTCTGCTTGTTTGTTTGTTTTCTTTCACAATGTTGATGTTATCAGTGAGTTGGACTTTAGTCATATTTAGTCATACTCATCTTTATCAATGTGTAGATGCATGTGTGTAAAACTCTGTAACATCAGGAGTAAAATGATACATTTAACTGAAAATGAAACCTGATCCAGAGTCTGTAGTGTAAACATGTGATTCAGGATTCACGTTATTGGAGTCTGAGGTCTCCACTGGATCATCATGTCTCACTTTCAATTTGCCAGTTTTAGTTTCTCTAATAACACATAAATCCTCTTTCCTCTATATTTGGGGAATTAGAGAAAATGTTACCCCATTAATTATTAAGGTTTGTGTTCATCAGAGTTTACACTGTAGCACTAGAGCCTCTGATTGATTCAGAGACAGAAACATCACCTACAAGTCAGTGAAAATAAAGAAGAATTGTTTGTTTTGTTTTTGTTTTAGAAAAAACTGCAACTTGAATACAAACAGTGTAAAATGAACAGTATAACAATGATTCTAATTCATTAATCATAATAATCAGTGTAATCATCATTGTGAGGCGTAAACCTGAGTTTCTTGTGGCTGAGTCTTTGTAGCAGAGCTTTGACTGATGCTCAGAGACAGTGAAGCTAAAACATGCAGGAATTACTGTAAATCTGATCAGGAACAGGTCGTAATGTCTGAAAGGAGAGACGTCTCTGAGTTTATTTGCTGTTTCTGACTCGGTGTCACAGCTGTTGTTACTGATGCTGATTGTGTTGTTGCTTCTCTCCCTGCCTCAGGCTTTCCATGTAGGAGTGTGGTCGAGTATTAATTATGTGTGAGTTTCTGATTTTTGGCCCTCCATCCTGAACTGAGTGAAATGCTGCAATAGAAATTATCCAAAAAAATATTCACATCTAAGTGTATTAATTTCTAATCTTTATGTATTATTATTTCTTTCCACATTTTTTTTTTTTTGTATTAAATGGCTAAAGTTTCAAAATAATGAGTAAAATGTGGATACAAACTGTCTATTTGAGCCAAAGGTGCTGGCTTCAGGCTACTCAGTATACTACACAACTTTACCCAGAGCAGAGCTGCTAATGTCCCACATTGAAAGGAGTCAGCTAAGGTGGTTTGAGCAATGCCTGCAAGACATCTCCTAGGTGAGGTGTTTTGAACATCACCACATGGGAGTAGACCCCCAGAGCAGACCCCGGACACACTGGAGAGATTACAGTATGTCTGTCAGCTGGTTTGGGAATGCCTCAGATGAGCTAGAGGAGGAGGTTTGGAAGAGGGAGCTCTGGGCACCACTGCTTAGATAAGGATAAAAATTTCTCCACCTTCTCCATCCATATCCATGTCTGCAGAAGAGTGTCAAACACTTACACTGCTGCTGGTGTAAATTGTGTCTAAATTGTGGACATTCCCTTTTTAAATCTTTAATAGTAAAGGTTAAAACTTATGAATAAATATTACAGCTGCCGTAAACAAATGCAGCAGTTGAATCGTACTTGATCTGCGAGGCTACTCAGGCTTTGTTTCATCAGTGGTTGTGGGACAGACCTTCAGATGTAGACAGTGAGAACTAGGCGAACCTCCTCACCAGAAGCTTAAATCAGTTTCTGCACTGCCTGTGGGGGTAACATTACTTGGTATAAGAAACTTGGACACTTTAAATGGAGAACCAGTTCAGACCTCCTGTACAGATAACTGGTTGATTCACACTTTATAGCTGGGATTGATGTTTGTATCAAAACCAATAATTTTTTGAGAGAAGCTCCATGTAGCACTATAAAATGCTGGTATTTCTTTAACATGCAGACACACTGAGATGTTTTTCAGCCCATAATGTGTCACTGCTGGGTCCTCTGCCATGATTCCTAACAGGAAACAGCGCAACAAAAGGACAATACATCTGAATTTAAACCTCAGACTACAGTTTAGCCTCGGTTCACTTGATTATTGAGAGATGAAGGATTTGATTTTGTGGTAAGTAGTGAGGTAGTCTTTAATCATATCACATATTTATTCAAAAAATTTTAACTCAACATCTAACCACATAATTACACTTTATTCCACAACAACCATTAACAGACACTGCATACTGCATGACACTCATGGTACATGGCCTCTGAAACTCTTAAAAACATCAAACTGTTGTTATTTATACTGTAATAATTGAGTGTTTTACATGCTTGTTGTGTTGAGGCTCAACAGAGTGAATCCAATCAATTGTTCTTTGAATCTAATGAATCTGTATTTAGAAATCATTATATCATAAAGTGCTTCTATATCCAGTAACACTGAGATTTCTCCTTTTGTCTGTAGTTCTGTGTGAGGGTTTCAAGTCGGTTTCAAGTGCTGATGTCCTGCAGTCATGCTGTCACTCTCATGTCTCTCACCAACTGCTGTCAACATCTGTTTGAGCAGGAATGCTGCAGTCTTTGCAGATCAGCCAAACTTAGAAAACAAACTATGAAAATATGGTGACAAAAATGAACCATGGGGAATACTTCATTTTATACTGAAGTTTTCCTTTTTTGAGTTGAAACATTGAATATTTAGAGTTCAAAGAAAATCAGCTATTATGCTCCAACTGTTTATTGATGTTGCAGGTTTTTAATATAGTAATATGTAATATGTAAAGAAACAAAGGGGTGAGCACAGGATTATCTGTGGACAGTCTGACTATGATGAATACTTTGAAAGGAAACTCTTTAGAAGTGTTTCAGAGGATCTGCTTGATGTCACATCAGTTTCTATCATTACAAACTGTTTCACATTGTGTGGCATTATATTTATGTCCTTTCTGTATATTCTGCTAACTCTGGGAATGAAATGAGACATTTACACACAGACAAACATGTAAATTTATACATTAATTAATTTAGACTTTATGGTGTTTAAAACATTTTATTTGTAAGTTAGATCATCATCTATTAGTTATACTTGATACAGAAAACCTGTGACAGCAACAGGAGAGCAGCTCCTTGTATTCACAAGTACCACATGCAGTACTTCTGTAGTATGTAGGAAGTATATGGAAGAATTAAACTGATCTGAGAACAGAAATTAGGCTTTAATTAAGTAGTTCAAAAGGCTTAAAGTAACAGATAAGCAGTAGAAACAGAATAAAAAGAACACAAATGAATATAATAGATCAGTAAGGGTCAAAGGTTATAACAGCTCACTGAAAGTGTGGCTAAAAGGGTCAAACTGTGTTACAATGAGTAAAGTCAGCAAAGACAGTGTTAGCTAAACATAACTGATAGACTGTTGAAGGCGTCACAGACATGAGGAGCATCTGTTGGACAAATTGTTGGAACAATAAACGGACAGTTGTGGATAAACGGCTGAGACGGTTCACTAACCACAGCTGATAACTGTCAGCTGAATATGAGGTGAATGTGATCTCTGAGAGTCGAGTGAGCTGAAAATAGAGTGCAGATTAAAAACAGTTTGATGATCATGAAAGCATTCATGTCGCGGCTGTTGCACAAATCAGATTCTGACATAAAACAAATCAGTGAAACTGGAAGACAGAGGATGCAAACATGCAAAAATACATTATTGAGCAGAATTGTTTGTGTGAAAATGTCACATCAGCTGTTCAGAATTAAGCCACAAATATAACTGCATACATTTGGCACTTGAACCTGTCGTATATACAACAACATGTGGATTAAAATCAAACTATTTTTCATGTAACACCTCTAACAGCGTCCCAGCTGCAGATCTTTTGCGGTGAGCTGAGTAAAGAAGGGTTTATATATTCTGCTGCAGTGTTTGAGGGGATGGAAGAATCCAGCTCTGAGCTCAGATGACTGTGGAAATGCTCGCTGCATAAATCAGCAGCTACTGTAGAAACACTGAGAAGCTGCCCGGATATCACCTTTAAGGATGTGTGTGGGGGGCAGGTCAGTGGCTGCCCTCCATTCATGCCTGTCCCACCTGTGGCTTCCTGTTGGAGCACAATAAAGCTTATTGTAAAAGCATCGTCCTGGGCTGACTGACTGCTGGACAGAGATGAGCTCATGCTTTGTTCAGTTTATTCAGTGCTGCTGATGAGATCACATGTATAACATGGAAAAGTGTTTTCTCACTTTAGTCAACACAAACTGAGAGTCCTGCTGCCAGAAGTGAGAAGAAGAAATAAATGAGAAGGTGGAACTCATTATCAGTGCATATTGTACATGTGAATAATAAAGACTGCTGCAAACATTTGTTAACACAGTTTTTCCAAAACCAGCAGGACTTTGAATGAAACTATTTGTAGAACAACATCTGGTAAAGACTGAGGCTTTCAAAGCTCAGTGAAGCCTGTTCATGACATTTTCATTGACTTTAAATGGATTTAAGCGGCCTAATCTTCAGATGAGGTGGTGCAGAGCTGAGCGCGGCAGCTGGAGGAAAAACCTTCCTGCAAAACTGGATTCAAAGTAGCTGTAAGTCAGCCAGCAGGAGACTAAAGCATCCAGGAAGCTCAGGCTTTGTATCCAGTAAGTGTCTCTGTGCATCATGTGCAACAAGAGTTTCTGTGAACTGGAGATCTCATATTTATGTACAAACAATATGTTCATGTAGTAATTCAGAAAAACAGTCACATTATGATGCTGCCCTGTTAAAATAATCAGATAAATCCACCAAAGAAAAACAAAAACTTTTTAAACACTTTCTAAACCATGTTTTTTGTTTTACATTGTGTGATTTATGTACTCACTTTAATTGCCAAAGTTTTGAAGCTCAATCAGAGAGCATGCAGCATCTTGGTGTTGATCAGCTCCTGAAATGTGCAGAGTTTTAGTTACAGGATTGTAAACTCATCACATGGATTTAGTTTAACCTGCTCTGCTTTTCAGAATATATTCTGTACCATTTCTAGTATTTCCCACTTGTGGGATTGATTCATAGAGGTCAGCAGTACCCAAATAACACAAAAAATACAATTACAACAAGTCAGGGTCACATTCAAGATTTTAATGCAGTTACATCAAAGATGAGAGCAGAGACAGAAGTACTGTGTGAGTCAAAAACAGGACTATCAGATATTTTAAATGTTCTTTGAAAATCTGCTGAACACAAACTGAACTTAAGAAATGTTATTATTACTGGAGCCTGAATGAAAAGTCAATGTTAATAATAATAAAGATTGGTTTCAGTGCTGACCATGTTGTAGAGAGCCGTATTCATCAGTTTCACTCTGGTTGACTTCATGATTTGTGGAGGAGCCCAAACTGTGACTCTCAGACTGGATCGACCTAAAACATGAAATGAACACAATAAATTCAAAGTCACTGATGTATCTTTCTAAAAAGGCCCCTTTGTGGCTGCTTTGTACCTCAGATGTTTCCCCTAAACTCTCTTGCTCCACCTGCAAAACACCTCACTAGACCTGGACCGTCGACCAATCAGGAGTCACCTGGACTCACAGCACAGGGTTCATATTATGGACTTGACACTTTATTGTGACTGCTGGTATTAAGCCTGGTTGGTGGAGTTTTTCCTCTGTACTAGTGTTTAATACAGATTTGTGTATGGCATTTTGTTTTGTTTAGATAAGCATTTAAGATAGAGTAACAGGTGTGTTTTGGTTTCAGTGTAACCTTTACATAGTTCAATATGTTTGTGGTTTTCCTGTTTAAGAACCACACATTCAAATCAATACAGCTGTAACTGCACTGGTGGTGGAGAATAAAGTAATTCAATGAAGACATCTGTGTAATTCTGACCGATCACCTGCTGCTGGTTCTACTTCCAGCACAATCATAATAGCAGAGAAGCACAGCCTCCCTCACAGTGTTTGAAATAATAATAAAAAGTATTTTACCAACCTGGTGAAGCATGAATCTGTGAAAGAGACATATGTTATTACATCATTTTGTGATGATAAACTGCTCCATGAGATCAGAATGCATGTATATGTTTGAATAATTAAAGTGTATGTAGTAAATAAACTGTCTAATACAGCATCAAAAGAAGAGGTTCTTACACTTGGACTGTCTGCAGATAAACAACAAGAGCAGGAGAATAATGAGGAGAGAGACTCTATAAACCAGTCCAACAATCAGCCACACAGAAGAAGATGAAGAGCTTCCAGCTCCTGACACAGAGACTGTAACAACAAACAATAATCAAGTATTAATAAACTTTTCATACCATAAGTTTATAAAAGTTCTCACAAAATAGAGCCAGGTGACTTCTAGCCTTAAAACAGACAATCTAATGTTTCTTCTCAGTCATCAAAATCATTTCCAAATATTCATCAAATATTTTGATCCTGCTCACCTTTAACTAACATCCAGCTCTGTGGTGACTCTCTTCCTGAGTATTCACACTTGTAGAAACCTTCATCAGACTTTGACACTGCAGAGATCTTCAGCTCCTCTCGGGTATCATTTTGAATAAGTTTGTCATTGTGGTAGAAAAACACATTGGAAAGTATTTTTTGTGTCTTCAAACTGCAGCTCAGACTAACAGAAGCTCCTTCAGTCACAGGATGAACAGGACTCACCAGGATAGGACCATCAGGATCATCTGTGACACAATCACATCAAATCATTTCTATAGTACTTGTTTTGGATTGTGATCTGTCTTAAATTCTGGGTCATTGTTTCCTGCAACAGAAATGAAGCACAACAAAAGCTCCATTCATTAAGTCACAGTAGTGCTATACAGCCTGCAATATTCCTCTTCTAGCAGGTCTCTGCAGACTGGGAGTCACTGGGAGTCTTCTTATCAGCCAGTGTTTTGGTATATCCACAGGCATTCATGGTGTCATCTATAAATATAATCTCCCCAACATGTATTGTACTCAGCCTCTTGTCATCACTCTCCTACCTCCAGGACTCTGCACTCACAGTGATGCTCCTGTTCTGGACCCCATCTGAACACATTTATTTCGTTCTTATTGACCAAAGTGTGCTCCCAGCATTCATCAAGCTTCTGATCATCTTCTTTAGCAAAGTTTAGTCCTGCAGTTGTTTTATTCTTGGATGTCATCTGTATATGTTGATGTTATGCAGTTCAAAGAAACTAATTTTTGTCAGTCTGAAGTACTTGTGTGCCTCTTTTTCAGCTGTGGTCAAGCTTAAATTGCATTGTCCTCAGCATCATCTTAAGAGGACAGCTGTTATTAATGCTAATAGAAGTTGTTCTGTACCTCCTGATTACTGCTGCAGTTCTATAATCTAACCTATAGTTGGTCACAGATCTTCATGCATCTTTTTCCATCTTTCTGAAGTCTGACAGTCAGATTTTTCACTCATTGTGGAAATTATTTTCCATGTGGAGTCGTGATGCAGACAGGCAGTTAGACACAGGTGATAAACTGAAACAGTTCTGGTAATCACGGCTTATTTTATAAACATTTTGTTGCAAATGGGATCCTGGAAATCACACATGCATTTAATTTT
>CM024194.1:33015869-33032794 GCA_013435755.1 Amphilophus citrinellus
AAGTATAGAAGAGCTATGTGACTTTAATAGATCCAAGTGCACAGTTCTCTGAAAAGTCACTGTGGAGTAACCAAAGGCAGTGTGGAAAGAATTCCTCCAACTATATCAGAGAGATTTTTGTGCAATATCCACTGACAGTAAAGCTTTGTTTCGACCCTACCAAACCACCAATATCTGGTTTCTTCTTTTATAAAATGTTATGTAGCTACCTGCCCTCACTGTGGCAAGAAACCTTTGCTCAATGATGATGGAAGGGAAGCTTTTGAAGGCAGAGAACTGAGAGAATGAAAACAGGCTTTTAATTCATACACATCTTCAGTGCTGTGGGATGAGTAGAATTCACAGTTTTTGTGTGGTATAATTGAGAGGATCTCCAACCAAGCATTGGGTTAGGTTCAAGTTTTGCATGCTTTTTTTTTGTAAAGTTCTTCCTTTTTTTTTCTTTTTTTTTTTTTGTAAATTTTCTTACTTCGTCCACATCTTCCTTAATCAAGAGAATGAAACCAGCAAAAATGGACATTGCAAATTGGTGTCAAGGGAACCTGAGCGTTGGAGTTGTGGCTGTGGAAACTGGTGTCGGATGTAGAGGATGAGCAGGACCGAGTAAAAGGTGGCTTCCTGAGGGATACAACTTGTGATAAACTGTTCACTGCAATGATCCTAGAGCATTTGTGTGAGGCTGTGGTACACATGCATGTATTAGACTAGGGATGTGCACAGTAGACTGGACAACTAATAATCACTATTGTAACCAGCAGTGATGGTTAGTTACCTTGAAAAAGTAATCCTGCTCCTGATTACTCATTTAAAAAGTAACTTAGTTACTTGACTGATTAGTTAATTTTAGAAGTAACTAAGTTAGATTACAAATTACTTTATAAGTTACTTTCAACAGCTGCCGGTGTTGTTGCCATAAAGTGATCGTCTGCCATTAAAGTGATCCCGATGTTTCTATGTGCTTTTATGCGTAATGTATTTGCTTATATTGGTAAATAGAGTGCAGTCAGCATGACTTATGAAGGGCTTATATATAAAATGAAGAAATAACTTGTTTTTTAAGAATCTTTAGGAGTCTGTGTTATTACTACATTATAATCAGTTATAGCTACATTATAATCACTACAGTGCTTTTTGGCCACTTCAAATATGTTTATAGAACTGTGTTATATTTGTTGTGATTTCTGCAGCTTTCTTAGACAGATTTCTGTTTTAAAAGACATTTTTAATGTCAATGACAGTTTTTACCTCGATAAAAAACGAATATATAAAAGTCACTTGCCAAAACTGAGTGCAGCTTCTTTGTGATAGAAATGATGTTTCTCGTGAGGTGTCTTCAGTGATGTGTTCTTGGGAAAAAATCCTTGCTGACAAAGTCTTAATGCATATATACAAAAGTTTATTGCAAAGAAACAGACAGTGTCAAAACAGGCGCTTTCCTTTGCGACCTGGGAGAGGGTAAGTCTCTAATCGCCCTAGCTCAACTCCACAAAGGGAGAACAAAGGTTATATACCATAATGTTGGCAAACCCCCACATCCTGACTTTCCATATATGGCTATGAAACAACTTCAACCCCCTAACCTATGGTATACATATGGACGATGCCTTATATGGGAGCAAGAGAGCCTGCACAGGGGCCTCTTTGTACAGGATGTTTAAATCAAATTTCCCTTGCATGAACCCTGAAGGAAGAAGAGACAATACATGCATTTAACACAGACTTTAGCATGACAGTACAGACACCACACTCGCTCAAAATGTTGCCTCAACATAAAAATGACAACCACGAAACGAGGGCGAGTCAACCGTGTTTAAGGGCAGCATTTCCTCTACTACACTCTAAAAAATGTATTTGGGCTGTAGTTCATGTTATGGACTTATTTACATTAACCTCCTTTAGTTATGACAACTTACTTTCATGAGTTCAATTAACTTAAAAGTCTCACATTTTATCTCAAACGAACTTTTTACTTTGAGTCTAATTGAAACAATTAAGTTTAATGCAGCTTTACGTCTGACGTCATTATGTAAGGTTTGCCCGAGACAGATCCTGTATCTCTGGGACCGACCACATGTGCAACTGCCATTTCTTCAGATCGTCGACTGTTGAGGAGATTCAGATAAAACAGTAAGTATGCTACCCCACCATAACCAAACATTTAAATAAACGGTGTAAAAATATTTAAAAAATTTTCTACCTTAAATTTGAAACAGTGAACTGTGTTTAACATCGAAGTGTCATCAGTTATTTGCTCTTAACACATTTGCTAGTTGTAATTAGCCGCGCTGTTCGGCAGGGTTCAAATCTCAACATGTTTTAACATAACTACTCTGTGAGTTAGACTGAATGTTTATTTTGTGTGTGTACTTTTACCCTAAAAAACTTAAAGAGCTAAAAGCTGAGTGTTGTGTATGTAGCATTATATTTGATTTGGACTTTAGACGTTCTGGTCAGGTACAGGTGAAATTTCAGTTTTGGCGTCACTTATTCAGAAGACTGCTTGCCTGTTCAGGTAGGAAGGCGCTAGATTACATCAAAGTGTGGTAGCGGCTTATGAGTTGCAGTGGCGACCAGACTTCACTACATTTTTGTCCTCTGTGGGAGACATGATATTCAGCCTTATATTTTCAGAATTACATTTGCAATCTATGATAGTCCCACTGTACTGTACAGAAGACATCCTGGGCTTTCTACTGATGTCACATTTGTGGAGGTCTGGCAAACAGAGCACATGCGCTTCCCTTTTAAAAATGGCGGAAATCCCTGCATCCACATTTTGTGGCAGCAGGGGAGGTAAGTGATTGATTTTCTTCAAAAAATTATTTATGTTGCTAAAAATGATATTTCCTCATCAGTATGAAAGTCTTAACCATAAGTTCATGCAATTTAAGGAATGTACAATATTGTTAACCCTGTAAAAATACAAGTTTTATCCAGTGTCACTTGTAGGGGACAGTGGGACTTGCTAATGGCTATCTTAACCACTTCTCATGCTTCAGGAAGCAGAGGGCTGAATGAGGCAGAAAAATGTATCCAAACAGAAAAACTGCTTTTTGTTGTACCACATATGAGCTGGTATTACTGCTGTGTAATACACTCCTGATCAAAATCTTAAGACCAGTTAAAAAATTGCAAGAATTTGCATTTTGCACTATTGGATCTTAAAAAGGTTCTAAGTAGAGCTTCACAATGCTAAAAGAAGAAATCGGCACAAGAGACAAAAACTTTTGAGCAGGGAATCTTTTGAAAACTACTTTTACACTCAAACATGATTTTTTTTCAGCTCATCAAAGTTTAAGACCATAGCCTTTAAAAGCCAAAAGCTGTGCAAAAATTGGATTCCATGTCATTTTCTGTCTTTAGACTGTCAAGACCTCCTGATGGCAAAAGCAAAAAAGCTCACTGACTTTGAACGTGGTAGGATTGTTGAGCTGCATAAGCAAGGCCTCTCACAACGTGCCATCGCTGCTGAGGTCGGACACAGTAAGTCATTTTGCATTTTTTTAAATGATCCTGGGGGTTATGGAACAAAAAAGTCAAGTGGTAGACCCAAAAAAATTTCACCAGCACTGAGCCGCATTATCCGATTGGCTGTCCATCAAGACACAGGACGATCCTCTACCCAAATTAAGGCCATTACTGGTGCTGACTGCAGCCCAATGACCTTCAGACGGCATCTGTGAGGGAGGGCTTCAGAAACAAAAAACCTCTTCAAAGGCCACAAAATTGCCCGTTTGGACTTTGCAAGGGTGCACCAAACATAGGACATTGAAAGGTGGAAGAAAGTTGTCTTCTCTGATGAGAAAAAATGTAACCTTGATGGTCCTGATGGCTTCCAACGTTACTGGCATGACAAGGAGATCCCACCTGAGATGTTTTCTACATGGCACAGTGCCTCCTGGAAGCCTCCCTGGTGAGGTTTTCTGGGCATGTCCTGCCAGGAGGAGGCCATTGTAGAGGGACAATGTCACTCAGCTGGCCTGCAAAGTCTTCAGGATTCACACAAGTAGGGAGGTGGCTGGGGAGAGGGAAGCTGCCCTCACAACCCCACCCTTGATTAAGCAGTGGAGAACTGATTATAGTCGAATAAGTGTTTGTTTTTCCACCAATATCTAAAGTTATTGTAATTTCTAACACTAAGAGTGGACAGATATAAAATAAGAATGGAAATGTCCTTTTTTTGTCCCTCAGTAAGAAAATTCCAGTGCAACAGCAAAAAGTGACAGGTAGTTTATTCACACAAACACACATACATATGTGTGCAGGGATGTTCCATCTTAATCTATCTAGTCTATGTGGCTACACCTGAAATTGCTGCACTATCTTGTACCTATCTTTATCTCGCTGCTTCTATCACTGACTATATTTTAAACTGAATTAATTTAATGTAATCCTACCTGTCTGCTTTTAAGTAACCTATAAATAAATATTCTTACTTGACTAATCTATCACTCACTAAATCACGCTATCAATTGCAATGTCACTATATCAGATTCTTCCTCCTCTCTCAATACCTCTCGCATCTCATAAAATGAACCTCAAGGTTTCAATGTGTTTGGGTTGACTTTTATGCTTCTGGCAGCAGGTAAGCCACCTATCGCAGCTACGGTGAAATGCACCAAAGCCTCGCTTTGCCACGGTCACGTGACATGGGTGTTTTGAACCAGGTTTCGGAGCAGTGTTTCGAAACATCTGCGCTTCGGAAGCTCGACACAGTGTCGAAGCGTCTGTTTCGAGCGTCCCATCCCTAATAAATGCCAACCATTAAAACATTCATTCTATGAAGGTTAAGATGTAGTTCCTGTTGCTTTACCAAACCTGCAATAGTAAAACAACATTTGTTCCTAGGCAGACCTTCACCAGTACCAGCTGGGAGACTGCCAACAGGAATCTACAAAACAAATAAAACATGTTAAACCTTTAATGTGGCTGCATTCCATTACTTGTCTGCTAAAACCATTTGTGCATATTCCACCCTAAACATGTAATGAAGACCTTCATTACATGCATTTATTAGAAAAAAAACACAGAATAACCTAAGTATTCACAACCATTAACAGTCCCTTGACATCAACAGCCAATGGAAAGTAAATAAATATTAATTTTTTTTTTAAATCTGGGTAATGCACAGGGCTGGACTGGGACAAAAAATCGGCCCTGGCATTTTTGGCTTAGACCGGCCCGCAACTATGTCTTAGAAGCATTTGACACTGTCTTACTCTTATTCAATATGGGCATTACCTTTTGCTAATAATATTTTTATACTTTTTTAAAAATTACTTTAGTAATGCTTAAATTGCAAAGCTTTTACGCATCATTTAGCTTTTTAAAATCTGTTATTTCACTTGTTTGAGTGTTTTTAAAAACATGTTTAACCAGCATAGAGGCTACAAATTCAAACTACTGTGCAACCTTTCAGCACACCTGTAACCTAAATACCTAAAATGCTGTGATGCCTAAAATGGACACTTGCTGCTCATCCAACACTTCTCAGCCTTGACCGTTTGCTATTTTTTATTTTATTTTTTCCAGCTGAATGGAGGAATCAGGCAGTTACCTCTTTATTGTGGTGTATTTTTTTATAGCAGTACATCAGATGACAATCTTAGTCCATTTTTAAATCTGTAGTTTAAGGGGACACATTGTTTCTTGAATATGTATTTTATCTTACTTCAGATCAAAAAACAGCCCATGCTGCAGATTAAATCTTAAAGCATAAGAAAGCAAATTCTGCACAAGGCTTTAGAAGTCAAACCTCTGCTGAGTCAAAGCAGTGTTGATGTGAGGAGCTGAGCTCTCTCTGAGTCACTCTGCTGCAGGCTTCAGTGGAGCCGATGGATGGACAGTGGGCGGTATAGGATAATGTTATTGATCTGAAAGTCGGCAGGGTGTCCTGGAGTCCAGCTACGGTATTGACTAGCACATCGAGCACATCGAGTAAAGACTTATCATGCACCAACCAGACTAGCACTGGTGTACTGGTGTATCATCTCACACACACACACACACACACACACACACACACACACACACCTCTGCAATACAGCTGCATTTTTCATGAGGAATCAAAAAATAAATATTTTATCGAGGTGTGCAATGTAAATTCAATTATGCATTTGTTCTTTGATTCCCTTTCCTTTGAGGCAGACTGAATGCAAAACTGATGAAACAGCAACAGGGCTTCAAGCTGCACCCACCACCTTTCACATTAATAAATGCACTAAACACAATTTTACACTGTTCTGATAATAGAGAACAAAAAAACTGCAGGATGAACATTTGGCCAATTAAACTGCAACATGATACATCATCAGCAAGGAAATAAAGTTAACGGAGACACAAAACGTCAGATTAATCGCTAATTTTAAAAGCAGACTGATTGCCCACACAGTTAAATGTGAATATTTTTCTTCTGGTCTGTAGTGCATTTTTTATTTTTTTTATTTTATTTAAACATTCATCAACAACAGGTCGTTGACCACAGGGACAAAGCAAAATGTTTTTTGTTTTTTTTTCCTTCCCTTTCCCTTGTTCCCCCTACCCCTCCCCATCTATCCCCACCCTGCTGCAATCAATGAAACAACAAAATAAAACGATATAACAGGAGAAAAAAAAAAAAAAATACAGCTGAAAGACCACAAGCATGAAAACCCAGGAAACAACACAAAAAACGTGAACAATTTACGAACAGGCGTCCACACAAGCATGGGTACACAAACCAAGTCAGGGCATGGACGTTTAAGACTGCACAGGTTGTCAATCACTGTCAAAAGCCGGAACCACAGGGAACCATTGAGGCCACCGGGCTGGAGGGGCAGGCACACATGCAGCAGAACCAGCTCCTGCGTGAACTTCAGGCTCGAGGGAGGACATCCAGTCTCTCAAAATAAGATAATAGAGGGGCCCAAGTTTTATAAAATTTTTGGATCGAACCTCTAACACAAAACTTGATCTTTTCTAACTTAAGGAACAGGGTCAGATCTTTCAACCAAAGAGAAGCCCTGACTGTTTGCTATTTTATCAGAGTAAGGTGCCGTGGCTGCCAGATTTGGGGAAGTATGCAAATGTAAATAAATACTGATATTAATCAGTCGCCATTGCTCATCATGCTGCTGCTGTCTTCACCTACAGCAGAGTCGACCCAAGCCTTGAAGGGGCCCTAAGTAAGATTTGATTTGGGGACCCCTTAATACCATTTCATTGTCCCCTGAACTTAACCGTTATTAATGCTGGAGGGTTAAAGTTGATCATTAATTTTTTTAGGATGCATTACTGTTTCAACCTTTTCAATTCAATTTTATTTATACAGCACCAACTCACACCAAACAGTCGCCTCAAGGCACTTTATAGTGTAAGGTAAAGACCCTACTATAATTACAGAGAAAACCCAACAGTCATCCTAATCTTAAAAATAGAGAAGGTGTCTGACTCCTGAATCCAAGCTGGGAGCTGGTTCCACAGAAGAGGGGCCTGAAAGCTGAAGGCTCTGCCTCCCATTCTTCTCTTAAGTATCCTAGAACCACAAGGAAGCCAGCAGTCTGAGAGCAAAGTGCTCTGTTAGGGTGATATGGGACTATGAGACAATGAAGCCAATATGGGAGAAATCTGCTCTCTCTTTCTAGTCCCTGTCAGTACTCTAGCTGCAGCATTTTGGATCAGCTGAAGGCTTTTCAGGGAGCTTTTAGGACAGCCTGATAATAACGAATTACAATAGTCCAGCCTAGAAGTAATAAATGCATGAATTAGCTTTTCAGCATCACTCTGAGACAGAAATATTAGAGTGTAGCCTACTCATTAAATTAGTTTTGTTACAAGTACACAAATCTGGACAGAATAGTTTCTTCTTTCTTTTAGGAAATTGGCATTTGTAAAAAATTAAAACAAACCTGAAAAGTTTCATGACAAATGTGGGTGAGCTTGGGGGCCCCCTGGTGGTCAGAGGGCCCTATGCAGCCGCATATGTCGCCTATGCCTCTGGCTCGCTCTGCCTACAGCTGCTGTTGCTGCAGCATTGCTGTTACAGAGGACATGGAGGCTACAGCAGCGAACATGTCTGTGATCTTTACACATTTTGTAGCATCTACAGCGACACTCTTTTATTTCTTCGCACGTAACTTCTCTGCACCCCCTTTCTGCTGCTTCGGATTCTCCATATTGTCTCCCTGTTAACATATGCGCTCAACACTGAAACTACTAGCAGGTGGCACCGTACAGAGAAAGGGTGGGGCAACTTTCATCCTATATCCTGATTGGTTCGGTCCACTGTCTATATTGAAGATAGGCCAATGGGCCGCCCCCTCTAAATTGTGGGCTGGTCTCTTAGAAAAAGGGAAAGGGAAGAAAAAAAAAATCCAACAGAATCGGCCCCTGAGGACTGTCGGCCCACCGGGCAGATACCCGGTACGCCGGATTACCAGTCCAGCCCTGGTAATGCATATATACTAGGGCTGGGACTCGATTTAAAAAATTAATCTAATTAATTAGAAGCTTTGTAATTAATTAATCGAAATTAATCGCACTTCAGTATTTAACATGAGAAATATTGATTTAAGTTTGGTTGATGAATGAATCAATATACATAAGCAACCAGCACCACGCACCACGCTGGGGTTAAAATTCAACCCGGGAGCTTGGTTTGGAGAGGCAAACCGACAAACCATAATTTTAAGACAAGAGAACTTTATTTGCAGGTGGACTGCACCTGTGGCCACGAGAGCTGCAGCTGCTGTGCTTAGGGTAAAAAATAAATAAATAAATCAATAAAAATTCTTATCACTGGAAACCTCCCGAACCTCCCGTTGGCCACCACGCCCCCGTCTGAATGAGTTATATCTGTGTTTAACTTCCACTCAGCGGCGAAAACCAGCGGGAGGTTGAAAACGATGTGACAGCAGTCGGACGTTCTCTCCGGCTAAAGCAAACCTCGATAGTCCGGTCAGCAGACAGCTAGCGAGGCGAGCTGCTGGTAGGGCAGCGGCAACGGACAGCTCCGAAAACAGCGGAGCACTTTTTGCAAATAAGCGACATGAATTTGGACACAGCTCATCACGCTTATCACATTGTGCGTCGATATAATCTGTATGCCTGGACTCCTGCAGTGAGAAACGTTCCACGGTGCAAAGTGTGATTAAAATGCGTTAAATTTTTTAATTCGTTATTTTCCCTGTAATTAATTAATCGTAATTAACGCATTAAAGTCCCACCCCTAATATATACACATACATACATCCATGACAAGATTCTGCATTTTCTATATTAAAAAGCACGCACGGTTTTCATTAGTTGTCAGTTATAAACATCAAAATTAAAAGAAACAAACATTTGAAATATATCAGGCTGTGTGTAATGAATGAATATAATACACAAGTTTCACTTTTTGAATGGAATTACTGAAATAACTCAACTTTTCCATGATATTCTAATTTTATGACCAACACCTGTACAATCAGTTCCACAAGTCATGGTTTCCATTCCAGCCATCATTTACCCTGTCTGTACTCTTCCACAGAGTTCCTATGCTGGTGCCACCACGCCTGCCACAGCCCATTGAAGGAATTTAAAATAATACCAAGAAGAGTGTGAGTGCTGTTGCTGTTTAAGCCTTTAGGTTTCTGCGTGTTCATTTCTCGAACAGGAATGATAAACAAAACAAACAGGAATAAGGAGTCCAAATATTAAATTTAATATAGCCATTTTCAAACAGTTTACAGATTAATCCGGGTCAGAACTGCATACCATACTCATGTGAGATGGCATGAAGTACTGGCGCTTTCTAATTCAAGTTACAGTTGTCATATAGTCAGAGCATATCAGTCTTGATTACATCATTTACAAAACAGAATGTGGAAAACAGAGAATTTCAACAACAGGGTGACCTCGAAGTCTCCATTTCTATCATTGTGTAGTCTTCATCAGTGTGGCTCATTGTACAGTCAGAACACAAAGTTCATGATGACACAGAACATTATAAGCTTCTGTATTTTTAATCAGTTAAGTTATTTTCCAGACAAATTTCTCAGGGAAGGAAACGTACGTAAGTAAATGTATGTGGCATATACTATGAATATTCCAACAATCCCCCTTTTGAGGTCAGACATTTCTAAGGTCAACTTCACCAGCCTGACCTCGGGTGGTCAGCCAGGACTGTATTGATGTTAAAAGCCAGAAGAGGATTCTTGTGAAAACTAATCTTATACTATTGTGATTGTGAATTTAGCAAAAAATTAGACAGAGTTTAATAATGTCATATTTATAATGGATGTACCTGCTTTCTATACTTTCTTATGGCCTGAAAAACAAAAAGAAAACAAGCATTATTCTTTCATATGTCAATGTTGTTTAGTGAAGTGGATTAGCATTTAAATTAAATCATTCCAAAGTAAATTCTGCATATAAATTGGCCCACATGACAAACAGTAACATGAAACAGTCACTATCTAATAATTTTCCTCAAATTCATTAAAAATGTGGATTGCATCCCTTCAGGATCAAATCCAGTTCCAATCGATGAAAATCTTACTGCAAACATAAAGAAATGATCACTGATCAGTGCACAGGTAATAATTATATAATGTATGCAGCCTTCTTTCAGCCTTCAGCACACCGAGCTCATATTCACCAAAGCCATGGATGTTCAAACCACAGTAGTCAGCACTCGTCTCCTCAGATGCATTCCTGCACCTCTTTAGACACAGCTCTTCACTTATGGCCGTCATCCTGGTAGTTTCCTGTTAAAGGCCCATAATGTCTCAGGTATGATCTCACCTGTGGAAAAAGTCCAGTGAAAGAAGTTCCAATTTTTCCCTGTCAATTAAACAAAATACCATGAACTGCAGGTCTTGTGGGTCAATAATTAAATTTGCACAAACTAAGACAGGACATCAAAATGCCCACAAATATTCTAAGAATGTATTTATTCAGTGGCTTTTAGTTATAAATCTTTTATTTTGTTAATCAGCCTGAGAAAAATGAGCTTACAATTTTCATATACCACTAGTTTGCTAGTTTACTAAGTAAGTGGATTCAATCCACCAAAAGTGAACCTGATTTAATGCACCTAGAGTTAAATGTCAGATTAAGCAAAAAGCTAATTTGAGCTTCTGTCTGTCTATGAGTGGGTGAGTGTGTTTGAGTGAGTGAGTGTGTGTAAGCTGCTTCTTCATTGCAAGTGTTTGTGGGGTTTTTTTTATAAGCTCAGTGTCAGCTGTCTCATTTTTCATCCAATTGTAAAGTTAACTTTTGCATTTTGGTCTCAAACTCATCAGAAAATTCAAAATGCAAATGAATATCCTTAAATTAAAATTTGACACACCTTCTATGTAAGCTGGAACAAAAAGAACACAAGAAAACAAAAAACAAAATATGGGATGGTTCTCAAAATATCTAAAAATAATCATTTTAAAGTTCTCTAATTTTAAACAGCTCTTGGATAAGTTTGTCTGTACCTGTAAAATTACTGTTCAATTCTAACTCCATGACATGAAAATCTGGGGCAATAAAATATCTTAGAGAGATTGACAATCAAAATCATTTCAAAGTATTATACTGGACTCAAAATTATATTTATTCCGTAAGGGTCTGTACCCAAAAAAAGCATAATTATGGCAGACAAAGTATGGCTTCATAAACCTCAAGTTACTAAATCGTGAGGGGGAAAAATGCATAACCTTGACCTAAAACAACATCAGCAGTTGTTACTAGTTCAGCAGTAAAATAGGAAAGGCGTTAACTATTTTTTTTCTTCATTTTGTGTAATTCTATGCTTTTAAATCTAAACCCCTGCAGTGGGATTTTCACCACAAAACAAACAAAAATAAAAATAAAAATGTTATGGACAGTCTTTAGTCAAAACGTAGATACTTTTAGGGTCAGAGGTCATACTCACAACACCATTGTTGACCTTACATGCAGCTCACTGCAGGTTTGTCATCTTTGGTCGTCTAAACTGAAATCAGGGCGTGTCCCCCTTAGACCTCATGGGAATTTATAAGAGAACAATAGTTAGTGTTGGAGGAAGCATTAAACAAATTATACTCTTGAAACCACAAAATTCTGGCCCCTGTAGGGGTGGCCTTACAATAGTAGTTGAGTCATACTACTGAATATAGCATAACTGAAATTAAAATCTTGAAATCAATTGTTTTCTGCCTGGGAGTTCTTTGACCTTTGACCCTCTAATGTGCTCTTTCTTCACTGAGACCCTGTGACTGGTCGCACCTGTTGTTATCGACCCCCACGTCAAAAAAGGCCTCCTATGGATGACCCTCTTTCTGGGCTCAGACTTGTGCACAAAGATCATCGGTCAAGAACTCTCAGGTCACCTGTTCATGAGATGGTTGGCCTCCTCCTTCTTGAGCACCAGGAGCCTTTTTATATGAGTTTATGGAGCTCTCAGGCTGTTCTTAGGATGAGCTTGAACACCTCGATCTGCACCACTACGTGGCTAAGTAAAGAAGCATCCAGAAGTCGCCATCAAATCGTGGATTTGATGTCGGAGGCCGAAATCGTTGCAGGATGCCCTCGTCGTTCTCACAAATGATTCCCTCAAGGTTACCAACAATTAATACTATCCAGCTTTGCTGACTGACTGCTCAAGAGGTTGTGAGTACTCATTGCACGTGCTTGTTATTTTATTGTGTTACGGCCCTGGCCGTATGTCTGTTGTTTCTGTGTCTGTTGTTTTGTTTGTTTAAGGGGCTGGGAGTTCCAGCAGAATCCCCTCTCGTGATTGGCTGACACCGGAGGCTTGGCTTACAACATGGCAACTGCAGGTTGGACCCTAACATCAGCTGATGGCTTAAAAGGCAGTCCATGAAAGCTACTCAGGGGCAGCAGCTGAGCAGCAGCAGAGTGCATGACAGTACGGCCTCAGTCTTCAACCCCCCCCCCCCCCCCCCCCCCCCCCCCCCCCCCGTAAATACTTTCTTTTGATTTGTGAAGCAGAAGGGGTGAGCTGCCATTTTCTTTGCACTCTGTTTTGGTGCTAGAGAGTTAGGGTTAGTGATTGTTTTTTGTTTGTTTTTGTTTTTGTAGGGTTTAGGTAGCACTTACTTGGGGAACAAGATGTTTTGATTGTTATTTTGTTTGGCCTTGGCTCACCCCAGAGCCCAAGCTTCTGTTATTTTCTAGTTTTTGGCATGGATTGTGCTTGGTGTCAAGATCAGCGTTCTTTACATGCAGCTTTTCAAGAAGCCGCTCACTGTGTTCCAATGATCTTACAATGACAGGAGAAGCATTTGGAATGCATATTTCTCTCTTGTGGCTTCCCCACTTTCCAGTTGTGCAGCTCTGTATTTGAGTCTTATAAGGTAATGTTTTTGATATGTTCTTAAAGTTATAGACTACATGAGCTTGATGTTTCAAAGGACCACACACTGAATGTAATCTCATACAACGAAGGGGGAAAAAGGTTATTAAATGAAATTGAAATGGAGAGACTTGCTTAATGGAGGCCAAATTGTTTGCTAAATTGTGAGTGGATTGTGAGAGAGTTATAGACTGTGGGGTTAGAAGAGGTACGATTAAGAGGTAGATGTAAGGATGTACCAATTAAAACGACAAAGGGGTGCAGAGGAGCTTTTCTATCTTCACCCAAATAAGACCACCATCACTGGAGCTGTAGTGCACCCAAAAGGACAGACAATGCAGATTACATGCCCATTAATGGTGCCGGATATTGGGGAGAGCCAGACCACCTTGCATTGGTTTTTGCAGGTGGGCTTTCTTTAGACGAGGCTTTTTACCATTCCAAATGTAAGTCAAAATGGCCGTCTTTTTTATTTTTAAAATAAGCACCTGGAATAAATACAGGGAGGCACTGAAAGAGGTATACAGGTGCTGGTCATAAAATTAGAATATCATGAAAAAGTTTATTTATTTCAGTAATTTCATTCAAAAGTGAAACTTGTATATTCATTCATTACATACAGATATATTTCTTTTCATTTTGATTATCATAACTGACATCTAATGAAAACTCCAAATTCAGTATCTCAGAAAATTAGAATATTGTGAAAAGGTTCAATATCAGCTAATTAACTCCAAACACCTGCAAAGGCCTTTAAATGGTTTCTCAGTCTAGTTCTGTAGGCTACACAATCATGGGGAAGACTGCTGGCTTGACAGTTGTCCAAAAGACGACCTTTGACACGTTGCACAAGGAGGGCAAGACACAAAAGGTCATTGCTAAAGATGCTGGCTGTTCATAGAGCTCTGTGTCCAAGCACATTAATAGAAAAGCTGTGGTAGACAAAAGTGTCCAAGCAATAGGGATAACTGCACCCTGGAGAGGATTGTGAAACAAAACCCATTCAAAAATGTGGGCGAGATTCACAGAGTGGACTGCAGCTGGAGTCAGTGCTTCAAGAACCACCAAGCACAGACGTATGGAGACATGGGTTTCAGCTGTCGCAGTCCTTGTGTCGAGCCACTCTTGAACAAAAGACAGCGTCAGAAGTGTCTCGCCTGGACTAAAGACAAAAAGGACTGGACTGCTGCTGAGTGCTCCAAAGTTATGTTCTCTGATCAAAGTCAATTTTGCATTTCCTTTGGAAATCAAGGTCCCAGAGTCTGGAGGAAGAGAGGAGAGGCACAGAGTCCACATTGCTTGAGGTCCAGTGTAAAGTTTCCACAGTCAGTGATGGTTTGGGGTGCCATGTCATCTGCTGGTGTTGGTCCACTGTGTTTTCTGAGGTCCAAGGTCAACGCAGCCGTCTACCAGGAAGTTTTAGAGCACTTCATGCTTCCTGCTGCTGACCAACTTTATGGAGATGCAGATTTCATTTTCCAACAGGACTTGGCACCTGCACACAGTGCCAAAGCTACCAGTACCTGTTTTAAGGACCATGGTATCAGTGGCTCAAAAAAAGGGGATATGCACTATACGCAATGCGTAGGGGTGCCACACAGGGGGGCATAGTGATGCGGGGAAATTATTTCTCTAGTCTGCAATTTCTGTGCTTAACAGCTGTGCATATGATATGATCAATAACAGAGACACGTTGCTGATTAGGTGCCCCTGTGCTCCATCAGCCTTCACACACAGACACAGACACACAAATACAAAAGGCGCTCCAGAAAGTCTATAGCTGCGCCCCTGGTGTTCCATGTATGCCCTGCCTGCTAGCATCTTGCACCCTGCTGTTAAGTGCTGGATTGTCTCAGGGGCATCTCTGCACAGCAGAGGTAGACCCCAGCCTCTGTCGATCTTGTGCTCAGAGCTTGTTCTTGTGCTGTCATGATTAGTGCCTCTGTGCTGTCTGTCAGTCCAGCTTTGTCCAGCCATTAGCAGGAGTTTTCTCTATCAGCCACTTTTTTGATCTGCCTGTGGTACATGCTGTGAAGAGGCCTGTCCTTCCACGACGATTTCCCCTCTTCTTTCTCAGGTTTCTTCAGATCTCCAAGAGCTCATACACGATCAAGTAAAACATTATGACCACTAACTGATATCTCCTCCTCATGCCACCTGTTAGTCTCGCAGCTCTTGTGGGGAGTTCCCCATCTGCAGTGGTCAAAAGTGATCCAAGGAAGGAACAGCGGTGAATCAGTGTTGTGGTCATGAGTGGCCAAGGCTCACTGATGTATGTGTGGAGTTAAGGCTGGCCAATGTAGTCTGATCCACCAGGCAAACTACTGTAGCTCAAATTGCTGAAAAAGTTGATGTTAGCTCTGATAGAAAGGTGTCAGAATATACACAGTATCGTGGTTGTTTGCTGTTTTGATAGCAAAAGCGTGACCAACACAATATTAGGCAGGTGGTCATGCTGTTTTCCTGAGTGGCGTTTGCCTTGTGGTCATGCTGTGAGCCCAATGTCTCTCATCAAGTGGTGTCTCAGGTTGGAACCAGCACCAAGGGTTGAATTCACTATAGAGTTTCTATTGAGGTTTGCCAGTCAATCGCAGGGTGATTGAATGTCCTCTGCAAAGTGTGCACAGCACACTAAAACCTGCCCAGAGATCACCTTTTAGTCTTTCGAGGGAGTCCATGGGTGTCCTCCAGCTATGCCTGTCTCACCTGTGGCTTACTGACTGTTTGCAGCACAGCAAAAATGAATCATAAACCTCTTCATTGATTCCACTGGATAGCACATTTTACTGTGTTTCAGATATTTAAAATTTTTGTTAACTTGTATTCCCAGCACAAATGTGTTATGGCTGAATTCCCCAGAGCTCCTCCTTTTCCCCTAATGCAGGTGAACTTTTAAGAACATGCTCTGTGTTGCTGTGGTTGCAGAACAAAAGCCACTGCAGAAAATACACAGTAAGATATTAACATGGCACCCAAGATGATTTGTAAACAAGAAACTCAAAGTCTGAACATATAAACAACATGCTCACCATAATGCCTGGTACTCCAGTGTAGAATTTAATCTCTTTGTTAAATCAAGTGCCATCATTGCTGTCAAAACTGGAAAGTACCAAACACACACACATCAGCGCTTGGTATAAATCCAGGTCATAATGTCAGCAACCTAGAGTCAGTAGATCACGTGCTTTCCTCAACTTTGACAACATGGTGCAAGGTTCCAAATGTAGTGTGATAAAACCCATAAATCATTATAGAAAGCAATAAACCTGGACTCTCAACAGCAGAGAACATTGGTTATATAAAGTAAAAGTTGTATAAAATAATCTTGGCTGCTAATTTGTAGTCATATGACTTCTCATATGGAGAGAAACTGAAAGTAAATGAAGTAAATAAAATCTTCGGGGCATTCCCTGCTCGCAGTTGTTTACTGCTCATTCCCCAAAACTTCTCTAAACCTGCCCGGGACAACAGGTGAGATCCAAACGAACTGAATTGTGATCATCCCAGGAAAACTGAAAGGGCAGTTGAAAAAGGGGGGAAAAGGAAGAAAATGTAAATCTGCAGACAGCAGAGTGAAGGGAGGGTGAGGGAGATGGTGCAGTCTGACACAGCCTGGTCC